>RJWM01038987.1:0-16401 GCA_004363535.1 Dasyprocta punctata | reverse complement strand
GAGAGAGAGAGAGAGAGAGAGAGAGAGAGAGAGAGAGAGAGAGAGAGAGAGAGAGAGAGAGAGAGAGAGAGAGAGAGAGAGAGAGAGAGAGAGAGAGAGAGAGAGAGAGAGAGAGAGAGAGAGAGAGAAACAGAGAGAGACAGAGAGACAGAGAGACAGAGAGACAGAGAGAGAGACAGAGAGAGAGAGGGAAAGAGAGAAAGAGAGAAAGAGAGAGAGACAGAGAGAGAGAGAGAGAGCGCGCTACCCGAGTTGGAGGTCAGGAATTTTTAGGTGTTCCCTGGAATTTCGATTGCTCAGGTATTAGAGGTCAACCTGTCAAGGAAAAATGGCCTAAAAGACCTAGACAGACATCCCCTGAGTTCCTTTCTGACTGGCAGAAACAGTACGAACCTCCGGAATCCCTGAGCTTCGTCTTTCTCCCCACACCCCAACTGCCGCGCTTCCAGAACTCCCGGCTGGGTTACGCGAGCGCCAGCGGGTACATTTGGGGCGCCATTGCCACGCGTCGCAGAGCAAGTCTGAAGTCCAGGGCATGAAACTTGCCTCCTTCCCCTCCTGCCCCAAACCCCTTCAGCCAGAATGGGAAACCCGCCGTCCCCCCTCCCCCCGCAACCCCGCACTCAGCGCGGGGAGAAGGGCAGCATCCACTCTAAGTAAATGAAGAGATACTGAGTTCGCGTATGTGGATGGATGGACCTTTGCAGCTACCCATGTTTGGGGAACGATGAGTACCCTTGTCTGTATGAATCTAGCCTATTTCTGAAAGCAGAAACACCGGGCTGCCTTCCGGTCTGGGCGCGGTCTCGGCCTTAGTGCGCTCGCGTCTTTGGTGACAGCAGCTGCCGGCGAGGTGCGCGGCACGCGCAGGGGGCTGCGGCAGCCTCCGTGTGAACGACCCGGGCGCAGCGTGCAGCCGGGGTCCAGATACACGAGTGCGTGATGTGTGACCGTGGCGCTAGGATGCCAAGTCCCGCAGCTGCCCCGTGGGCTTCTCCTTTCCACTCCGCCGGTGGGCGCAGGCCCCCTGCGCACTCAGCTCTCGGGAGTTTCAGGAAAGTGGGGCCGAGAAGCAGAGAGAAAGAGAGCGACCAGGACCCTGGCGCGGGGCCGCCGTATAAAACGGCTTCGATGCTGCAGTGGGAGGTCCGGGTTGGGCGGAGGATGCTGAACCCGCAGCTGAGGGTGGGCGTTCCCCCAGGAGCAAGTTGGGAGGCTCTAAGAGAATGTTCGAGGCTCCTTCCCCTCCCCTCACTCCTCCCTGGCTAGCTCAGCAGAGATCGCTTTAGAACACAGGGCTGCTGTTCTGTCTTCCCAGGGATCCGGGGAGGGGGGTCCCCTATGGGCGTGGCGGTAGGACAAGCATCCAGGAATTGCGAGGAGCTCTGGCCGCTCACTGTTGGTGACGCCACACTCCCCCCAGTTTGCCCCCACAGTGTGGCCATATCCGCCCTCTTTCAGGCCCTTCAGCTCCCCAGCAATGACCTCAATGCAAATGACAAGAAGGAGCGGAAGGTCCCTTCGCGGGAGAACTCGCCGGGTTGAAAGAGCTATGACGTAATCAGAGCTCGGTCGGTTCTCTGATTGGCTGGTCTGGGCCACTTTGGATTGGCTGAGCTGCCGGGACACCCCGCCCCCAGTGGGTAGCACTGGAATAAGAGCCCGGGGCTGCGGGGAGGAGCCCACGGCAGGAGTCGTGCTCTTCGCGGGTGGACTCACCGCTCGCGCTGTCCTGAAACGCGTGTCACCAGGTGAGGAACTTCCCATTCGGTCTCCTAGGATAATGCTCTCTTTTACCCCTCCGCGGTCATTTCAGCTTTCCTGCGACAGGGGGTCCCAACTCTCTTCCTGGCTGGGGCGAAGGCAGTTAGGGTCCTCCCGGTATCTTCTCCCTGAAGCGGGTGGAAGCCGAGCACCCCAGGGCTCCCAGGGCCGCAGGGCGCTGGGCGGGCCCAGGTGGGCGTGTCCGTGGCCCCTATCTTGCGGGGGTCGGAGCGCAGCCTCCTGCCTGCGCTGGTCTAGGAGTGTCCTGCGCCATCCGCTTTTGACTCGTGGGACTGTGGAGCCCTGAGCTTTCCTCTGAGACATCTGCCTCCCGCGGGCGCCCGAGACCAGTGGGCTCACCTAGAAGTGCGGGCTTCTAAACTGTGCACCTGTAGTCCCGAACGTCTGTAACTGGCAGTTTAAAAATGTCTCCAAATTCAAATCGTGGACTTGTGAGGTTAGCGCTCTTTTCCATCCTCCCGTGTGAGCGCTCTTTTCTATCTTTCCCTTGTCCTCCCTCCCACGCAGTGGCGCCACAGCTCGCAGAAGAAAAGGCGGTCATAAATTTCTCAGTGAGAGGGTGGGCGCAACGAGGAGCAAGTCTGTAGCAGGGTGGGTCAGCCTAAGCTTCTGCACAGGTCAGGGCGAAAGGTGTGGGTGTGCGTGCCCAGGCGCATGGGCTTCTCCCTGTCCTGCTACAGACTCCGCCCCGCCCCCACAGTGGTCTCCCCACAACTGTTTCTGCTCCACCCAGAAATGCACTAACGTGTACCTTGAGATTCACCATAGCCTTCTGGTAACTAAAGGTACAGAGGGACCAGAAGGTCAAGTAACTTGCCGAAATCACATGGCAGTTGTGAGGGAGGCGGGACTAGAAGCTAGGTCTGTGGTTCTGGTGCAGTGATAACGTCATTCTCCCTTACAGAGAGGCGTCATGGGCTTCCGGAAATTCTCCCCCTTCCTAGCTTTCAGCATCTTGGTCCTGTGCCAGGCCGGCAGCCTCCAGGCAGCGCCTTTCAGGTGAGACAGTTGGAAGCCAGGTGTCAGCTTCTCCCCCACTGCCTCCAGGGTCAGACGGTTGGCTCTGGAGTCACGTGCAGCTCTTGGTGAATCGAAGTCCTCAGGAGGACACTGGCCTCAGGCCCTGTCCCCTTGAGGCAACCACATCCTCCGGGGAAGAAGCAGGGACCAGGCTGCTTATCCTGGGGAAGGGGCATCGGGGGCTCAGAGTCCATACCCAGTTTGCTTTCTCTACCAGGCCGGACTTGGAGAGCAGCCCGGACCTGGGCACACTCAGTGAGGAGGAAGCGCGCCTCCTGCTGGCCGCGCTGGTGCAGGACTATGTGCAGATGAAGGCCAGTGAGCTGGAGCACGAGCAGGACCAGGTGCAGGAACAGGAGCAGGAGACGGAGGGCTCCAGGTAAGGCTCCCACCTGGCCCTGACTTATCCAGGAAGACCAAGCTCAGAGAGGCAGGAAAAACCTTCCCAGGAGACCAGCAGGCTGTCCTTGTTCACCATGACCTGGAGCTTAGCTATTCTCAACTTTTGTGGGAGACAGAGGTCCTGGTGAAGCTGGAGGGGCTGTTAAAAAAGATTGCTTGCTGGGCTGGGGATATAGCTCAGTGGCACAGCACCTGCCTGGTAAGTGCGAGGTCATGAGTTTGACCCTCAGTACAAAAACAAAACAAAACAAAACACAAAACAAAAACCTAACTAAACTGTACAACTGGGAACATTCTAAAAAAAAAAAAAAGACTGCTTTCTGAAAGTTATTGGGAAAGGAAATGAGGAGGTGTGGGATCACTCTGGGAGTTGGTCTTGCAGTACTGGGAAGTACTCCACAACTCTGGATGAATTAGTAATAAGTGTGAAGCTGGAGGATGGACTTGATATCCTAGGAGGTTTTAGGAATTTCACCTGTTCTTTCACCTGCATAGAGTTTTCATTTCGCATTTGCAAGATTAAGAAAAAACCCTTGAAGGGGACTGTGGACAGGTGGAGCAGTGTCCAAGTTAGGGAGATGTGCGTGTTGCCACAGGACCAGGAAGAGCACTCTTTCCCAGCCCCAGCTCCCTGTGTAACCTGACCCTGGGAGAGAGACCAGCCCTGGTCTGGCCCCCGCACTGCCCACCCAGGTAGAGGCATGAGTCAACCTGCTTCCAACCTAGAAACCCCATTAAGCACAAGGGACTGAACCACATGTGGGATGCCACTTTCCTGGCCCTTGCACCTCTAGGCCCTCCTAATGGAGGATATGTGAGCTGCCCTGCTGCCTGTGCCTCCTCCCCCCATCTAAAGGGTTCCCGCTTCATCTAATTTCTCCTGACTGTTCAGGGAACAGACGTTGCACAGTTTACCGTCTGGCATGCCTTTTCCCTGTTGCTAGGACAAACCCAGATCTGAGTGGTGTGGTAAGCTGAGCACCTGTGTGTTGGGCACGTGCTGGCATGATTCACACCTTTTCTGGCATTGACTGCGGGCCTGAAACACTTGTCAGGAGAAGGGATATAGCCAGTAGCTTGCAGAGGGACTGCTGCTTCACTTTGGGGTGCCTCAGGATGCCAACTGAGTTCTCCACTGCTTTCTCCTTTCCTTTCTTGCTTCCCTTATGAACTCGATGCATGTGGTATTGGTAGCTTTGCTTATGATCAAAAATGTTGGGAATCTAAGCATGGAAAAGGAGAGAGAAGAACTCAGATAAGGCCAGGGGTAAGAGACAGAGCCCTCAGAGAGTTTCATGGCAGAGATTTCCAATTCCTGCTTTTGAATGTACTAAAATAAACATTTCCATCTTGCTTCACCATTTGATGAGTGAATCTATTTTTCTAAAAGAACATGAATTATGGTGGTGTTTGTTCTGATCTACATAGAAGACTTGTGAGTATCTATTGTCTATACTCCTGAGTAATCTTAGCTTCAGGGCAGCTGGATACAGGGCTGATGGGTGGGTGGTCTCTGTGACCTAGCTTAAGCCCTAAGAACAGTGTGGTAAGGAGCAGGTAAGTACTTCAGGGAAAAGTTGCAAGCCGTACTCTCTGAGCGTCTTCCAGGTAAGACTTTAGGGGGAGTTTCATTTTCATATGGAAAGTTATTTTGTTGCTGTTTATGGCTGGAGTCTGATTTCTCCATATCCCTTGTGCGTCTTGGTGTAGGACTGGGCCTTGCCACCTATTTCTTCTTGAATGATAAATGTAGGGTTTCAGCACGTGCCCCATGGCTCAGAACTGTTGTTTTGGTAATGAGCTTTGGGCAGAGCTCCTAGCAAGGGCTGCCAGCCATTTCCCCTACCAGCTTTGATAACTGCACTTAGACGAAACACTTACTGTTAAGTGGTGTGTTGAAAGGACTACAATTCTCTTTATTTTGGCCTTCTCTTTTTTCTCCATCCTGCAAATCAGTGTCACTGCCCAGAAGAGAGCCTGCAACACTGCCACCTGTGTGACCCAGCGGCTGGCAGGCTGGCTGAGCAGGTCAGGGGGTGTGGTGAAGGACAACTTTGTGCCCACCAATGTGGGTTCCAAAGCCTTTGGCCGGCGCCGCAGGCATCTTCAGGCCTGAGCAGCTAACTGGCTCAAGGAAGCAGGTGAGTGCCTGCTACCATGGGATGGGAAAGGTGGATTTAAGAGGTTAAGGTCCACATTTTGAAACCTGCTGACTCTGGTAGGTTTTGGAGGTCTCCTTTCTAATTCCATTTTTCCTTGTGAGGAAATGAGCTAAAACTGACCTTGAAGTCAGTGCTAGGATAGGCTTCAGAGACACAGTGTCATTTTTTTCTGAGACAAGAAATGAAGAAAATGCTTGCTGTATTGAGAAAGATGGCAGTCCACAAAACCTAACCTGGGCCACTCCTACTCAATGAGTCTGTGCAGAAAGGTCCACCCTGGTCACGGTCCACAAATGCAGACCAGAACACTGTCGTCATATTACCACCGATATTTATAGCCACAGTTGAATTGTTTTTCTTCATTTGCCCTACAAGCCTGCTTATAGTGCTTATCACTAATTCATAAATGCTACTTAGTGTAAAAGCACTCGTATGCCTGTTCTCTTTAGTGGTATTTGTGATTATTCACTTGTCCTCCTGTTCTCTTTATATTCCTTTCCTTTTCATCATCCCCTTCTTGTCTTCCTCTTCTTTCCTTTTCCCTCTCTATCTTTCTCTTCTCTTTTCTTTTCTCATCCCAGGTTACCATGAAGCTGAACTCACCACTTCTATTAATTCCTGTTGACAACAAGTTGGTGAGAAGACCCCATGGAAGATACACGTTTGCATCCTAATAGATACTGAGAAAAAGCACCTTTGTCACTTGAAAGAAATGGAACTAAATGCAAAATAAGCTACTTCCATATTTATTGTTCATCATTTTTATTCTACGTCCAGTAAATGTGATGGCATCTCCCATTGGCTTATCTGGTAGCAACCTGGTTCATTGAGAGCCGTCCTGTTAACCATAGTGGCTCTGCCAGGTCTTAAGCAGACATGAAATCACTGCCTCTTGCAGCCTCTGGGAACACATGGTATTGCTGTGCCTTGTTGTTTAAGATCATGATTGTACAATTTGTTTAAGGAAATGTCATAATTGTGCCATTTGTGAACTTCATCAAGATTAAAAACATATTTTCGATACGTTTGTTTCAACTTGTTTTTATACATAATATAATACTACTACTACTACTACTAACTAATAGTTTTCAGTGCTTATTGTGGGTCAGATGATGTTGTTCTAACTTGGTGCTTTATACCTGTGAATTCGTTTAATCTTCATGACAAAGCCAAGGCAGATACATTATTCTATTTCATTTCCCAGGAAATGGAAAAGTCAAGTTCATGATTACTTAAATAGACAGTAACTGGCTCAAGTATTGGTTGTCAGAGGTGGCAGATGAAACCCTTACATTATATGCTTTTAACAATGGCTCCTGATGTTTTTCAGAGACCTGTGAACCTTTTTATTTATTTATTTATTTATTTATTTATTTATTTTTTGCCTATCTGCCTGTCATGGTAGACCCTCAGATTTTGGAGACACAGGGAAAGTTCTAAACATGCAATCTAATCTTCATCTAATTTAATGAATTAGTTGTACCTCTTATTTGGCTTCAGGAATGATCAGTGGTCAATGTTGGTATATCTATGTGCCATCTACTTTCCTAATCCTAGCATGTTCTTTATCAATACATCAATAAATATTTTCTCACAGATTTCTGAATGGGACGGACTCTTTTAAACATTACCCAAATCCCATTTGACATCCAAAATATATGAATTTATTAATTCTTTAATATCACACATCCAGTCTTGGTTTGAATCCCCCAGTTATCATATATTTGTGTATAATCAAATATATACAAAACCCAGGCTCATATTGGATCTTCATGTTGCTATTGGTTGATGTCTCAAGATTCCTCTAACCTAGAGATTCCCCTTCTATGTTTTTTCCCTTGCAATTCATTTGTTGGAGACACTAGGTTATATGCCCAATAGTTTCCCACATTCTGGATGCTGATAATCGCAATGCCATGGTGGGGTTTAACATGGATTTCCTGTGAGGTGGTAGTCAGACCTAGGGTGAGTGATGGGAAAGAGAACTAGGAGATGAAGCTAAAGAGCAAATTGGATAGACCATCTAGGACTTTGTGGAGCACAAGAAAGACTGGCTCTCCCAGTCAAGTTATAGTCAGGATAAAAAGCTATATCAATAACTTTTGCAGAAGAGTATTTAATACAGGGAAATGACTGAATATGTGTTAAAGTACTGCAAAGGTAGAAGAGAACAGAGGTAGTACAGTGGTTAAAAAATGTAGGGGAACAAAGAGAAGAGGTGGGTAACTATACTCCAGAAATGTGGGGGATTCTCAGATCACTGAGAAAGAAAAGCTGACAGCTGCTGGTATCCTTGGTGGCGGCAGGCGAGTGCAACAAGGCTGTTTGAGGACACAGTACGGAAACTGGGAGAATCTTCAGTCAGAGAGGAAAAGCAACCCTGGATGATGCTGACAGAAACAGAAATCAAAATTGGAGTCAGTTCCTTTTCTGCATGTCTCCTTCTAGGACTTTCAATTTGCAGTTGACAGAGAGTTCAACTGGCAAAAGAAAATGTGGTTTGCAGAGTCTGAGCTCCAGAATTTTATTAAACATGCTATTATAAATTTGCTCATAGGAAATTTCATTCTTTGTAGTGTACAGATGTATGAGTTTTGACAAATCTGTCATGTGCTTGCCATCACAGTAAAGATACAGAGCAGGTGCATCAGTTCTCCACACCTTTCCTGCTTCTCTCTTAGTGCCAGTTGCTCCCTCGGCCCTCAATCTCCACTGACAACTATTATATTTTTTGTTCCTATGCTTTGCCCTCTCCAGAATGATACCCAAATGAAATCAGGATGTCGGTTTGAGTCTTGTCTCTTCTTTTTAGCATACTGCACTTGGGATTTATCTATGTCCTTCCACAATTCAATAGTCCCCTTGTTCTTATTGCTGAGTAGTGTAGGTTGCAAATCCATAATCTGAAAATCCAAAATCTGCAGTGCTCCAAAATTTGAAATGTTCTGAGTGTCAATGTGACATTACAACATTGGAAAATTCCACACTTGAACTCATGTGATTGGTGTTAGTCAAAATGCAGACTCACTAGAAATGTTTCATTTCTCTAATGACTTAATAGTGAGTATCTTTTCCTGATACTATTTTCCATCTGTTTGTCACTTTTGTTGAAGTGCCTGTTCGAAAGTCCTAAATTTTTGGTATATAGCTCATTTTATTATTGTTGAGTGCTGAGAGTTCTTTATATGTTGTGGATGCAAGATTATTATTGGATAAACATTTGCAAAATGTGCCCCCAATTTTTGAATTATTTTCCATTTCCACCGCAGTATCTTTTATACAATGAGTTTTAAATTTTTATGAAACCAGATTCATCATTTAAAAAGTTTTTATGATTTATGACTTTAGTTAACTCTAAGAACTTTTTAGCTAACCCAAGGTCTCAAGGTCATAATGACTTTATTTTGTACCTTATCATTTAAGTCCAAATCGCCTTCCCTTATGTGTGGAGTCTGTGTAGTGATTTGCTTCTAACACATAGAATGTGAAAGAAGGAATGGTGGGTGACATCAAGTTAGAATATATAAAGCCTTGTGGCACCTTCCTTGAATTCTCTCTTGGGTCATTTGAGCTACCTGACTTGTAAGGACTTAAACAGCCATGTGAGAGGTCTACATAACAAGGAGCCGGCATCCTGAAAACAACTATGTGCGTTAGGTTACAATTGGATCATCTACAGAGTTAAAACCTTCAGATGACAGACCAGGAGCAAGGACCACCCAGCTAAGCCACTTTCAAATTTCTGAAGCATAGACACTGTGAAAAAATTTGTTGTTTCAAGCCACTGTTTTAGGGTGATTTATTATGTATCAATAAATGGGATAGCTTTTCAACATGATTTTAGCTACATATTTTTTAAAAACAGTTTTACTTTGTTGGATGAAGAGTGTCACTTTCTATTTCCAATTTGCTGAGAATTTTTTTTGCTTTGTTTTGTCCTGTATTTATCATGGATAGGTATTGAATTTTTGAAATGTTTCTTCTGCATTAATTGATATGATCATATATTTTTCTTAAGTTTGTTATATGGTGAACTACTTCAATTGATTTTTAATTGTTGAAACCACTTTGCATTTCCAGGATAAACTTCATTTCACTGCCATGTGTTTCTCTCTCTCTCCCCCCATATATATATAATGTATATATAGCATATAAGTAATATGCTTACATAATACGTAAGCTATATCATATATATTATGTACGCACTATAGCAAACAAATAAATAACTCATAAGTATCAAGAAGATGCTTGCTAATAAATTTGTTGATGGATTCTTTTTGGGTTTATGTTTGAGGAGAAAGTTAGTTTGTGCTTTTAATGTTTTTGTTTAGGTGTCAGTTTCTCATAAAATTAATGGTTTCTTCAGTATATATGATCCAAAATCTACAATAAATACTGTGTAAGGGTAAGAAACTGCTCAAAGAACAAAAGTAATTGGGAAAGAGGAAAGGAGGAAAGAAGGAAGGGGAAAGGAAAAAGACATAGATTTGTATATATGTATACGTAAGATAGCTAAAATGACTATACTACTAAATGTATTAGTTATTGAAAAAGAACAGTTACTACTCATGTGATTAGATCAATTTTACATGTCTATATCTATTAATCTAAACAACCCTTTTTGAAAGTAACGATATGCAATATTGCAACCATTGTCAAATTCCTATCATCTTGTTTTGTAAACCTGAAATGTTACTGTTTTGGATTTGTTGTTGTCGTTTGTTTGTCTCTTGCTTTTTGTCTTTCTTTTCTGTGTCTTTTTTCTTTTTAAAAAAATTGTTTCTTCTTTTATTTTGTAAATTATCAGTTAGAATTGTTGTTATTCTTACTTAAATGTTTGGAATATTTTACCAGTGCAGCTTCCTGGGCCTGGAATTTTATTTGTTGAAAAGTTTTAAACCATTCACTAAATTATTTTATATAAATAAATGGTGGCAGCTTTCTCCTCATCCTATGGGTTATCTTTTCACTTTAAAACAAAACATTTTAAATTTTTATGAAGTCAAGTTTATGTGTATTTGTTTTGGGAAACGATATTTGTACACCAGTGCTATATGTAAGAATCTATTACTTAATCCAAAGTCACAAAGATTTACCTGCAATTTTTTTTCTAAAAATCTTACAGTTTTAGCACTTAAATTTGTTTTCAACTGATTTTTGGCTACAGTGTGAGGTAGAGGTGCAAATTCAGTTTTTTGGAATGTAGATATATAGTTGTCCTAGCACAATTTATTAAAAATTTTATTTTTTCCTGCAATGGATCATTATGGAAACTTTAAAAAAACAATGGACTGGAGATGTTTAAATTTAGTTCTGGACTCTCAATTTTATTCCATTGATATTTATGTTTATCCTCAATAATAGTGTTTATCCTCAACCAAAAGCTTCATTTGAACATTTTATGCTATTATAACTTTGTAGAGAGCTTTAAAATTGGGGAAGATGAATCCTCCAACTTTGTTATTCTCTTTTCAAGATCATCGTGGCTACTCTGAGTCCTTTCTTTTTTCCTATTAATTTTGCAATCAGCTTGTCTATTGGGGACTACATTGAATCTAAAGAGAGCTTTAAGTAATATTATCCTCTTAACAGTACACCAGTATGGGCCCAGGAAGTCTTTTTTTTTGTCAGTACTGGGGAGCAAACTCACAACCTTGCTCCTGCCAACCAGGTGCTTAAGCCACTGAGCCAGGCTTCTGACCCTGTTTTTTTTGAGGCAGGGTTGCACTATGTAGTTCGAGCCAGCGTGCTCACATTGTAGCCCAAGCCAGCCTCGAACTCATGATGCTCCACCTACCTCAGCCTCCCAAGTCAAGATGTCTTTTTATTCAGTTAGGGAGAGACATATTGGGGGAACTTGGTCCCCAGTGTGATAGTATTGGTGGAACCTTTAAGAACTGAGGCCTGGTGGGAGGTCCTTAAGGTCCCTGTCCTCAGAAGGCTTTATTTTGGCTCATGGTTTGTAGAGGTTTTAGTCCATAGCAGCTGCTCCATGGCAAAGGTGCATAATGGAGAAGCAGCTTCATGGTATGGCAGCTTGGAAGCAGGAAGAGGGAAAGAAGGAGCAGGGGAGGAAGATACACCTTTTAGGTCACACTTCCAGTGACCCACTTCGTTTGAGTAGGCCTTTCTTCCCAGCATCACGTTTAGTTATAAACTCATCAGTGAATTAATCCACTGGTAATTATCATCATTCCATGACCCAATCACCTCCCTAAAGCACTGTCTATGAGCTCATGAAGCTTTGAGGGGCCATCTAGATATAAACTATAACAGTCTATTATTATTTTTATGACTCTAAAAGTATTTTTATAATATTCCTGTAGTTTCACTTTTTACATATTGGTTATGTAGGGCTGCATGTTTAATTTCTACATATTTGATTTCCTCAAATTTCTTTGATTTTCAATTCCATTCCATTGTGGTCAGAGAACATATATTGTTTGATTTCCATCCTTTTAAATTTATTGGTACTTGTTTTTTTTGGAATAATATGTTGTTTATCCTGAAGGATGTATTATGTACACCTAAGAAAAGAGTGTACTTTGAAATTGTTTGGCGGAATATTCTATAAATGTTTGTTAGATATGTTTGATTTATAGTATTCTATTTCAAATAGTCTATTTCTTTGATCTTTTATTTTGGTTTTTCTATCCATTATTGAGAATTGGTACTGAAGGCTATTATTGTTGAACTGTCTATACTTTCCTTATATTTTATCAATATTTTGGGGCTATATCATGAAGTGTGAGTAGGTATGACTGTTGTATACATTAGATAAATTGGTTCTTTGTTTTTAATAATAATTTTTTCTTTAACTTTTTTATATTGATATGGTCATTATAGCTGTCTTCTGTATGACACATATATATTTTCATCCTCTAACTTTCATCAATCTTTGAATTTAATATGTATCTTTTATAGAAGCGTTCACGTGTATAATGTGTTTTTTCCCATTCTGTTAAGATCTGCCTTTTGATTCAATGTTTAGTCTAGTTGCATTTAATGCAATTAGTAGTAAGATAGGATCTATGCTTGCTATTTTGCTAATCATTTTCCATGTGTATTATATCTTTTCTGTCCCTCTATTCCTGTGTTATTCTTTATGTTAAATAGATTTTTTCTTGTGCACCATTTTCATTCCTTGGTTTAAAAAAAATTTTACTAAATATATTTAAGTTGCTTTCTTAGTGGTTATCTAAGGATTACTATTAACACTGTGATTTATAACAGTCTAGTGTTAATAATATTAATTTAATTTCAATTGTACACAAAAACTTTGCTCCTGTCTTTGTTAGTTACTCCTTTGTGCTATTATATTTACACAAATTACATTTTTGTACTCTTGGTGCCTAGCAACACAAAATTATATTGTTTTATTTCATATCAAAAGGGATAAAAATACAAACAAAACACACTTATGTTGTCTTTTATATTTATATATGCTATATATTTATATTTATTACTTTTATTTATACGTATATATTTACACTTATATATGTGTTTTATATATCATGTGTTATATTTATATATATGTTAGTATTCTTTTTTATCATTTGGGTTGCTGTCTAATGTTTTTTATTTTAATCTGAAGAATTTCCTTTAGGATTTTTTTTCCTATGGAAAAGCTGTTAGTGACATATTGTCTTAGTTCTTGTTTATCTGAAATTGTCTTAATTTCTTTATTTTTGAAAGATATATTTGTTAGATACAGAATTCTTGGTTGGCATATTCCTCTTCCTCGGCACCTTCATTTGTCACTTCACTGCCTTCTGGCTTCCATAGTTCCAAGTAACACGTCAGCTGTTGAGGTGCATTGTTCCCTCTTGCTGTTTTCAAGTTTTTCTCTTTTTCCTTTCTATAATTTGATTTTTATGTGTGTAAGTGTGAATGTTTTGGATTTTATCCCACTTGGTGATGGTTGAGCTTATTGGATGTGTAGAATAAGGTTTTAAATGAACTTTGGGAAGTTTTTGCCATTTTTTTTTTTGTCTAGTATTTTTCCCCTCTAGTCTGGAACTCCCATTATGCATAACTTGGTATACTTGATGGTGTCTTAAAGTCACTGGGGCTCTGGTCATGTTTCTCCTCTTCCTCCTCCTCCTTCTCCTTCTTTTGTATCTGATACTTGATAGTCACAACAAACTTATCTTTGACTTTGATGATTCTTTCTTCTGCCTGCTCAAATTTGCTGTTAAACTCCTCTACTAAAATTTTCATTTTTGTACCATAATTCTTAACTCTAGAATATCTATTTGGCACTTTAATAATAATTTATATCTCACTACTGATATTTCACACCTGATGGGACAGCATTCTCGTACTTTTCCTTTTGTAAGACACTGTTTCCTTTCATTATTTGAATATATTTAAATTATGTCTATTAAATTCAATGTTTGGGTTTCCTGTGGGAAACTTTGTATTAATTGCTTTTTTATTTGTGTATAGGCCACTATTTCTCACTTATTTGCATGGCTACTAATTTTGCTGTCACTGAAAACTCTACAATTCAAATATCTTTCTCATCCCCAACCCTAGGTTTTATAAATTTTCTGTTTGTTACAGTTGTTTCTTATTTGTTCAGTGACTTTACTGAACCATTTTTCGTCGCTGTTCTTTTTATGTGGCTACAGAAGTCTCTACTTGTTTAGCTTAGTAGTAAAATAGTAACTGGACAAATATTTCCTTAATTTCTGAAATAAGTCTCCCAATCTTTTCTAAGGGATTCTGTGTGCATGCTGGAATGTGGCTTCAACACTCAGCCAAGCCCTTCACAACTCTGCCTTATCCTTTAGTTCCTGCTTGCGCAGAGCCTCAGGTCAGCCAGAGGAGAGTGTTTAGGGCCTTTTTGGGTTTTCCCTGGACTTTGATACATCTTTATCCATGTGTGCAACATTTGATGTTTCATGGATTGCCACAAGCTTTTGTTAACTCTTGGTGTTTTTGAGAAAGTTACTATTGATAATTTTTGCTAGTCTTTTCATTGATTTTTATGGGAAGAGAATTGCCAGAGCTTATTATTTCACCATTTTCTTTGCTTTTATTCATGAAGTGTATTTTCACTGGATATAGGATTGAGGTGGGTTTTTTTTTTTTCATTTTGAAGATACATTCCTGTTTCTTCTGGCTTCTGTGGCTTCTTAGTAGCAATTTGCATTCATTTAAATTTTTCCTTCTTTTATAATGCATTATTTTTCTCTGGCTGCTTACAATTTTTTTTTTGTTTTAGTTTTAGTGTTTACTATTTAATTAAAGTATGTCTGTGTATTTTTTTTTGTTTGGTTTTTCAAGTTGAGCATATATGAGCTTATTGAATCTGTAAATTTTTAGTCATTAATTTTTCTGTGTTAAATTTCCCTTTTCTTTCCATGTCTTCAGTAATGAGAAAGTAATGCCTTTTGATATTGTCTCATATTTCACTGTGGCCCTATTTATTTTTACAAAAATTGTTTCTCCATGTTCTGCATTTTAGATAGTCTCTATCAATTTAGTTTTATATTGATGTATTATTTCCTCTGTTCTGAATCTTCGTCTGTTAAGCTTAGTGAAAATTTTTCATTTCAGGTATTATACTTTTAAGTTCAAACATTTCCATTTTGTTCTTTTCATAGTTTTCTATTGATTTCAGAATTGTTCATTATTACTTTATAGCTATTATGAATATGTCATAATAGCTGTTGTAACATCTTTATCTGACTTTTAAAATATTTAAATCATCTTGAAATTGAGATCTATGAGTTGTAATTTCCTTCAAGATTTGGTTAGATTTTCCTGTTTTTTTTTTTTTTTGTATGTGGATTAATTTTGGATTGTGTCCTATACCTTTTCAACTTTATAACATTTTGAATTTTGTAAAAATTCTCTGGAGGTTGCTGATTGTTTTTCAATTTTAAACAAAAGGAAAGTAAGAAACCAAAATAAAACATTTTCACAACCAGCCAGTAAGACAGTAACAATCATCAGCACATTGCATATTACTATATTCCCAGAAATTATTTAGGATAAAAAATATAAACATGAAATATTATTCAACAAATTGTTAACACAAAACTTTTGCCTCAATGTATCAAGAGAAACCTTCTCTATGACTATTTTTTGTTATGACTGCTCTATTGTTTTCAAATAAACATTTCACATTAAAAATAAAATCTGAAGATGACCCTGAGAAGACTACATTTCACTTAAAATTCTTTTTCTCTAACTGTCCTAACTAATTTTTTATATACATAGATTTTTTTTCAGTTTATCACACCAGTGCAACAATGCGATAGTCACATATGTGTGACTTATTTAGTTCACTGAGAAGTATATTTTTAATATTCATCCATTTAAGAGTGAAAAATGTCTAGTTTATCATTCTTTATAGCTCAGTAGTATTCCATTATGTAGAAATACCACATCTTTTTTATCCATTCCTCAGTCGAGGGGCATTTAGGTTGTTTCCAAGATCTAGCTATTATGAACTAGGCACCTAAGAACATAGGTGCACATATATCACTGTGGTGAGATATTTTTAGTTCTTTCAGGAAAATACCCAAAAGGGGAATAGCTGGGTCAAATGGGGCCTCCAATCCTAGCTTCTTGAGGAATCTCCACCCTGACTTCCACAGTGGTTCCACCAACCTGCATTCCCACCAACAATAGAGAAGGATTACTTTATCCCCACAACCCCTTCAGTATTTGTTATTGGTTGACTTCATAATACTAGCCATTCTTTCTGGGGTGATTTCATTTGCAAATCTTGAAAGGCCAGTGCTGTTGAATATTTTTTCACATATTTATTTGCTGTTTGTACTTCTTCATTTGAGAAGTGTGTGTTCATCTCAGGTGCCCATTTTTGGATTGGGTTTTTAAATCTTGGAGGACTGATTTTTTTAAGTTCTTTATGGATTTTTGATATTAATCCTTTATCTGAGGGACAGCTGGCAAACATTTACTCCCACATTGTGGGTAGTCTCCTCACACTACTGGTGGTTTCTCTTGCTGTGCAAAAGCTTTTCAGTAGGATGAGATCCCATTTGTTGATTCTTTG
>RJWM01038986.1:0-16391 GCA_004363535.1 Dasyprocta punctata | reverse complement strand
GTACATTCATCCAAGGGAAAACTTACAGTGATGGAATGGAACAGTTCTGCTTGGCAACGTGGTTGCCTCTCACCGGCAGACAGACTGTGAGAAGCTACACACGGCACGCGCGCACAGACCCCCCCACCTGCTATTGTCAGTCAAGGCAGCCATGAGCTCTGGTGGGGGCGGCCGGGGCAAGCACCGCGAGCTGCAAAGACACACAGGGCCCCCTGGGCTCCTCACTGGAGCTGCGGATTTCATGGTCACATGGAAGCCACAGTTCCCTCTGCAGCCGGCTCTGTGGATGCTCCATGGAGCCCTGCACCCTGATGCCCAGGACTGAACCCCAAGAAGGGCTGTGCTCTGCACATGGGGTGCCAGAGTACAGCCTGAAGCCCCTGGCAGACCTGCACTTCCCTGGGCCCCAGAGGCTGCTGAGGTCCTGGGGGGCTGCTGGGGCAGACACCACGCAGGTGAGGAAGCCACTCCACCCGCGAGCCCCTCAGCTGTGAGGACCCCTGCAGCACCCTGCCACCTCTGCCCCAAACCACCAGCTTCCAGCACGGCGCCTCTGTTCTGTGCTAACTGGCCGCTGGTGCCAGGCACGTCGTGGCTTTCAAGCTGAGCTCCAGCTGCCGGCAAACCCAGCGCATCTGGTCAGCAGCTTCCAGGTCCAACTACGGGAACTGGGATCTGATCCCCAGCCTGCGCAAGGCCAGTGGTCAGCTGTGGGGTCAAGAGACCCCTCTCCCCGGGGGCCCGGCAATCTCCCTGTACCCCGGAGCTGCAGAGGCAGCGGAGGAAGCGCCCTGCCAGAGGTCCTTGCTGGGGCCACGGGCCGCTTCTCCACCAACCTGAACCCAAGACCTCAGCCCCAAAGGGCACCAGGGTTTTAACCAGGCCAGGCTGCGCCACCAGGAAAGGCAGGGACTGCAGAGCCCTGGGGACAGCGGGAGAGGGTCACAGGCCTTGGAACGCTGGTTCCAGGAAGCACGGCCCCAACTATGAGACAGCAGACAATGACGACAGTCAGACTGTAATGTGTTTTCATCTTTTTACCAGGAATCGAACTCAGGACCTTGCACTTGCCAGGCAGGCACTGTACTGCTGAGCTGTACCCCCGGCAGTAATGTGTTTTAACAACTCTATGTAACATTTCCAGTGGCAAATTTGCAGGACTGTCCAGGGGACTGTCATGCCCGCCGGCAGCTGAGCCTCAAGGTCCCTTCGGGCAGTGACAGCTACGTTTGCTTCGAAGCACGGGGAAGCTGTCATGGGGCTGAGATGAGTCCCACAGGCATGTGGAGCAGTTCTCCTGGCCACGGCGCTGTGCCCACCCTGTCACCGCAACCCTGAGGCTGCCCACACAGACGACGCCAGGACAGCCCTGGGCCCGCTGCTCTGTCTCCGCCACCAGCCCCGGCCTCAGAGCTCGTTGTGCCGCGCCCTGGAGACCCTGCTGGACAGGTCCTGTAGATGCTTCCTCACCTGCGGGCAACGGGGACTCCTGTCAGTTGGGGCCAACACGGCCAGCACAGCGCCACAAGACGCACATGAAGAAGGACGTCATGTGCTCTCTGCTGCTGTCACGGCCGCACCCCACACAGGAGTTGTCACAGATACTGGTCAGCTGAAGGAGGTTAAAGCTGACCGCTAGGAGCCCCAGCCACCCTGGCCACGGGGAAGAATGGCCCATCAGCTGAGTCAGGGGTCAGAGGTGTGCTGGGCAGCAGGGCCGCGAGGGTGGGGCTGGCAGCGAGCCACCGGCCTGGGCTGCGACGGGCAGGGCGCTGAGTCTGCGGGAGGCTCAGAGCAGCCAGGCAGGCACAGCTGGCACCGCGGTGGCCCTGCTGGGATGTCACCTGGGATCTTCGTGTCCCGCGGGGTTGGAGCTGGAGGTGACGTCTCTCCCTCCCCCCTTCAGACACCCACAGCCACGAGGAGGACATGCCACCTCCAGGCATGGTGGCGGCCATACCCCGGTCCCATCCACTGCCCTAGAAGTGGTGACACGCGGGTCATGGGGGGAGTCCGGCTTCCCTCTGCAGCAGGCCCTGCCTCAGGGGCTATGCCCGGCTCCCAGGTTGCAGCGAGCCGGGCCCGGGCCTGTGTGCCCACCTTGTAGCCCAGCTCCTTGGTCTTCTCCTCCAGCAGCGCATACTTCTCCCGGTTGCGGCTGACGTGCTCCTGGTCGCCCACGCGTTCCACGTGCTTCAGCTTCTCGTGCGAGATCTCCAGCTGCTTCTGGTAATGGTTGTGCTTCTCAATCTTGGCTTCAAAGTGCTTGAGCTCCTCCTGGAAGGTGTCCACAGACTCGGTTTGCTCTGCATGGCTTGAGGGCCCCAGGGGCTCACGGCCCAGCCTGATGGTCTCAGAGGACCTCCACGCCCACCCCGGGGACCCGGTCCCAGGGCCTGGGGTTAGGAATTCCACCCCCACCACGTGTGGGTTCCACCCTGGCCCCACGTGCAGGCTGACCCTGGGCTCCAGTGTAGCGACGGCTAACTCTGCCCTCCCCCGCAACAGGAGCCTAGCTCCTGGCATCACCCACCTGCACCTCAGGAGGCTGCTAGCCCCAGCCCCAGCCCCCGTGGGTGCTGTCACACAGGGTGCCCAGACCCAGAGGAGCCCCACCCCTCCTCAGGGGCTGAGGCCCTTGTAGGCTGCGGAAGCTCCGGCTCTGTGAGGCCAGCCCAGGCCACCTTGCTCCCGCGTGTGACAGAGGCTGTGGACTCCACTGCTCTCCTCCCCACTCCAGGGCTGCTGCTTCGCACAGCTCCTGCTGACCCTGGCCTGCCAGCCCCACCCACCCTGTGAGCACAGCAGGAACTCCGAGCCCACCCGCCCTGCACCTCTGCACAGCTGCAGACACAACATGCAGGGGCCTCGCTCGGGCCTGGCTGCCTGCCACACCCCTCTCCTCCATTTCCCCTCTCAGCCCCGGCAGCGTCCACACCACAGGCGGCCTGGACTGAGGCCCTGCTTAGTGTCACTGTGGAATGGGGCTGCCGAGCCCTTCCCAAAGCCTGGTGCACCGAGACCCATCACCTCCTCGGGACGCCTCGGCCACAGCCTCCAGGGCCACTTCCTCTCAGTGCCCCACTGTCCCTGTCACGGCAGTCGCCGAGGCTGCGCCTGGCCTGGACAGTACATGTATGTGGTCCTGCTGGGCCATGCACAAGGTGCCCGGGGAGCCCAGAGGGGATGGACGGCTGAGTGGGCCGTGTGGCCGAGGACGAGAGGGCAGCGCCTGTGCTACCCTGGAGAGCGGATGGGGGACGGCGCCTGCAGCTCCTTACCCGGAACGACTCCAGCTCCTTCTCGGTGAAGTTGGCTGTCTGCGCCAGGTCCCACAGGTCAATCACCCGGGGCTCCTCGAACTCTGCGGAGGAGCAGGCGTGAGCTTGTCAGGGTGGGGTGCACACTCGGGCCACAGCGGAGGGGCACGAGGAAGGACAAAGGGACAGGAGAGGGAGGCGGGGCACCGGTGCCTGCAGGGGCGCGCTCACCTGTGCCAGCGCCGTAGCCCTGGTGGCTGACCTTCCGCAGGCGGTCCAGGCCCTGGTTGATGCTCCGTAGCTTCTCCTTGAGCTCGCTGTGCTTGCTGCTCAGGACATCGCCCTTGCTGTGGCTCAGATCCACAGGGCTGATGGCGTTGTTGTAGGCCTCTGCAGACACGGGCAGGGGCCCGGTGAGGACTCCCGCCCACACAGGGGCCCAGTGGCACCAAGGCCACCTGGAGCCCTCTGCCCGAGCACGGCCTCAGCTCCACATCCCAAGAGTCCAAAAACCCTCCTGAAAACTGATTGGGGACCTCGGAAGGTGGGGGAGGGGGCCAAGGAGGGAGGAAAGGGAGCCGAGGGTGACGGGACGAAAACAAACAAAATCCGTGATGCGCATGCACCCGTGTCTGGAAATGAAGGTCTCTGCCTCGGATCACCCATGTGCTCTACGAAGAGAGCTGAACGCCTGCAGCCCAGTCCGGACCTCTGCTGTGGCGAATCACACCACAGCCTTATATTTAGTCAAAAATAACCAAGCCACTCCTCAAAGTGTCTCCTTCAGTCGCCTCTCCAGCTGCTGGACAGTGACAGCTGGCTGACATGGCCACGATGTCTGCCTTGGAACCAGCTGACCATGGACTGAATCCCCTGAGACTGTGAGCCAAATAAACCTCCCCTCCTTTAAACCGTGGGTGCTGGGACCTGTGGCCAAACATGAGAAAGCTGACTGACACACCCAGCTTCCGCTGGCTCTGACCACCTCGGAGTCCTCCGCTGGGGAGGCCACACCGGTCAGCAGGTGGTGGAGGGAGGTGAGCAGAGCCCCCGAGTCCCCACAGCAGTGCCCCACCGGCAGCTCCCCGCCTGCGCACACAGGTCCAGTGCTGGCCGGGGGGAGTGCCCACCAGACGCACCTTCAGTCCTGCTCAGCGTGTCCAGCAGCACGTTGTACTCGTGGACCTTGTCTTTGTGGTGCAGGAATTCCCGCCAGAGCTTGTCCAGCTCTTCGGTGGAGAACTTCCCCGACGTCTTGGCCTGAGAGGGAGGGCACCGGGCTGAGCGCGCTGGAGGCTGCCACCTGCTCACAGGGCAGCCTGGGCCCCCTTGGGCAACCACCCAGGGACGGGCAGGGCCCTGGCAGGGTAAGTGAG
This sequence comes from Dasyprocta punctata, assembly GCA_004363535.1. Classification (NCBI taxonomy): domain Eukaryota; kingdom Metazoa; phylum Chordata; class Mammalia; order Rodentia; family Dasyproctidae; genus Dasyprocta; species Dasyprocta punctata. Next base: position 11,755 of record RJWM01038986.1, on the reverse strand, counting down.
GCCCTGCACGCCCCTCAGTCTCTGACCCTTTACTGGGCAGGTGCGGAAAACCAACCCCAAGCCCAGTGAGGAGGTGGGGGTGCCATCCCGCCTGCCAGGCGCCCAGACTGGGTAGGGGGCAGTGCGGTCAGGCTGGCCAGCTGCGCCCAGTGAGGACAGCACAGCCACCTCCCCAGGGTATGCCCGGCAGCCCCTCATCACCCCACCCTCCTGCCTCCCTGTGCATCATGGGACTTTGGTTAGGACAGGATCCCAGCTCGTGGGCCCACGGCAGTACACACCTGCACGCTGCTGTGGGCCACACAGACCACACCACGAGGTAACGCCCAGGCTGTGTCTACGCCCCACCTGGACGCCTGCACCCCAACAGAAAAAGCACCACCCACCCCTCCCAGGCACAGCAACAACACACAGCCAGGTGGGCCAGCAGACAGACTGACAGACACCCCCACCGAGGGCACCTTTCCTAGCCACAGAAGCCAGCCTATAGTATCAGATACAAGAATTCAGCCGCACCTGGGCCATGGCTCAAGAAACACACTGTAACCTTACATAAACTTTTCTCCTCCCCTGGTGTCCTGCGGATTCAACCCAGGGTCTTGCACTGACCTACACCCCCAACCTCCACTCCCCCTTTTAAAATGTTTTTTTCCTTTTTTTGGTACCAGGGATTGAACTCGTGACCTCATACTTGCTAGGCAGGCGCTTACACCGCTGAGCTAAATCCCCAGCCCTTAAAATGTTTTTTTTTTTTTTTTTTTTGGTGCTGGGGACAGAACTCATGACCTTGCGCTTCTCAGGCAAGTGCTTTAAGCCACTGAGCTAAATCCCCGGCCCCCTTTAAATGTTTCTGAGACAGGCTCTTGTTAAGTTGCCCAGGCTAGGCTTGAACGTGTGATCCTCCTGCCCCAGTCTCCTAGAGTGCCAGGATTACAGAAGTAGGGCACCACGGCCGGCTCTATGTACATTCTGAATACCTGCAGCTCTGCATCTATAAGCTGAGCAGACTGCCCTGCGGAGAGAGCAGGACACTCCAAGCAGGAAAGCAGGATAGAGCCAGGCATGGTGGTGCACGCCTTTAATCCCAGCACTAGGGAGGCTGAGGTAGAAGGAGCATTGTGAGTTCGAGGCCGGCTTGGGCTACAATGTGAGCACAAGGCCGGCCTGAGCTACCCAGTGTGACCCTGCCTCAAAAACCAGGGCCGGAAGTTTGGCTCAGTGACTTAAGTGCCTGTCTGGCAGGCGCGAGGTTGTGAGTTCGATCCCTGATGCCGCAAAAAAAAAAAAAAAAAAAAAAAAAAAGGAAAGCAGAACGGGTCACAGGAGACAGTGACCACAGAAGACCAGTGTCCACTCGAGACGGCTCCACCCCGGCCATGCCTCCACCCTGACGTCCTCAGGACAAGTTCCAGAAGTGGGAAAAGCAGGTACCTTGTGCCACAGCTTCTCCAGCCGAGGGTCGCCCAGCCCGTCGTCCTGGGTATCACTGGCCAGCGCGTTGCTGTGCGCCATCTGCCTGTCCTTCCTGCCGTCCAGTCCGTACCTGGCCAGGATGACTGAGAGGAGCGGCCGGTGAGCTGTCTCGGCAGCTCCCAGGCATGAGGCGGTTTGTGCTTCGCCTTCCAGAACTCTCCGCACTGGTCTGGTGGGATGGGGGCTGCCACCCCAGGGGTGCTGCCGGGGTAGGCCTGTGCCGAGGCCAGCTGCATGGGCTCTCAAGGACATGGCTGCCACAGAGCCCAGCGTGGACAGAGCAGGACAGCACATGGGGGAAGTGGGGAGCCTGGAGCCCCGAGCCTGCACTCATCCACGGGCCAGGATGGCAGGGCCAGCGGCTCAGCTCAGGAGAGGCAGTCAGAGTGCGGTGGCCGCCCAGCTGGACACCCTGACCCCTGCCCCTCTGCGCCTGTCACCAGCACACGATGGGAAGCCCGGGAGCTGACCCCGCCATGGACGCCACACACAGCACAGAGCCGGCTCTCACCTGAGCTCTGCCCGCGCCGGCCAGGCCTCCGCCCCTCACCCCATCGCCTCCCTCCTGCCCCTCACTGTCGCAGGCCAGAGTCCCGCAGTGAGGAGCAGCTCACTGTGTGGCCTGTCACGGTCCCTCTGTTACAGTGTGACTCCCAACATCTGAAATCCACCCCAGCACATCAGACCCTGGGGATGCACCTGCTCCCCCCACTCAGCGCAGCAGCCCAGCGGCCCCAGGCCTTGGGCGGGCTGTGTGTCCCTGTCCCTGGAGTCCCCTGCGCCCTACTCAGGAACCAGCACGGGGGCTTCGGCTGCACCACGGTGCCTGTCCCCAGAGATGAGCTGCCACACACCCCATACCCCCTCGTCCTGGCCCCAAACCTCACGTCACCAATAAGAAGCTAGCACCACTAAGGTCACACAGCCGCCCCCGACCCGACAAACCAGACGTACCATTGAGATTGCGGACGAGCACGGCCTCCTTCTCCCCGTCCTCGTCGAGCCCCTCCACCTTCAGCTTCTTCCAGCTGAGCTCGTCCCGCTCCTGAATCTTCAGGTCAGCGTGCAGCTCGGCCAGCTTCACGGGAGAGAGATGCAGCTGCCAACAGGGGGGGCAGAGTGACAACCGGCTGGGTGACCCTGCGGGTGCTGCCTGAGACTGGCCTGCAGGCGGCGGCCACCAGGAGGAGACAGCGGAGTCACTGTCAACAGAGCTCAGGAACACTCATGGACAGGAGCCTGGCTTGAGAAACGATGGTGACGGGACCTGGAAAAGGTGGCCGCGGGGGCCGGGCTCCCAGGATGGGGGCGTGGGAAGTGTGAGGGGAAGGCCGCTGAGAGCAGCTGAGTGCGCCGGAACCAGCAGCACGGCCCGGCCTGAGCCCAGCTTCCGGGCCGGGTACAGCACTGCTCTCCCTCGGGGAGACCCGCACTGCCCCCCACCCCGCCATCAGCGGCCTCCCATGTAGACACAACAGAAGCACAGGCACATTTATGCAGAGCACAAGGTGGGGGTGTCACGCCCAGGGTGGGAGGTCTTTTCTGCTTCAGCACCTGCCCAGGTCTCGTGGCCTCCAGGAGCACCCCACGATATGGCGCCACTCACCCCACTCTGCCCACACCCGAGCCAGGTTCAGGCCAGGAGCAAGGAGGACCTGGTCACAGGCCCTGACCTCTAATGACCCAAGAACAAAACCTAACGACCAGGCAGGGCACTTGTCAGGTCCCTCTGCCCTCCTGAACACTGACCCCAGGTGCCCAGCCAGGCCAGGGTGAAGGACTCAGGCGAGCTCACAGTAAAAAGCGACCACTAACCAGCTCCGAGCGGATGGTGGCCGGCAGGGTGGCTCTTCCTCCAAGTGCTCCTCTGGCCTCCCCAGCCCGGGTGCCAGGCTTCTCAGCTGAACTGGCCGTGTGCCCCAACACACTCTCATCGGGGTACCCTCTACCTTGCTCCCTGCCTAGGACACCCACTGAACCCCAGAGGCCCATCTGCAGAGCTCTCGGGAAACCTGCGAAGGCCCAGAATGATGGCCCCCACCTCCTCTGGGGGCTCCCAGAGGGCAGCGGGAGAAGTCGGGGAGCCAGGGAGAGGGTGTGAGACTTTGGAGCCGCCCTGGATTCTCACTGGCATCCTGCCTGCCTGAAGGGAAGGAACCCTGCAGCCTGCTTCGGGGCGAGGCCCGGCGCACCCAGCCAGCGGGGAGGTGATGGCCGAGGTTCTGGGTTTGTTCTCTGCAGGGAGAGGGGGCAGCGCCTCCGCCCAGACCGGCTGCTCCGTGGCTGCAGGGAAGGACCCACACGTGGCCTGACCTCCCGGCCAGTGCCTAGCTCGAGGGCAGCCTGAGGACCCCGAGCCTCAGACAAACCCTGCCCCTGAGTCCTTGCTCACAGGCGCAAGCAACGACCCCCACTATTCCCGCCCCTGACCACCTGACCCTGTGACCCCCTCCCCGCCCCTGGAGCCTGGGTTACCCGGATGACGCAGGACAGTGCCCCTGAGCTGCAGAAGCCGATGCCACACGTGAGTGCTGCTGTGTTGCTCTCCCCAGTCACCAACCCCGCGGTCCCTGGCCTCAGGGGCTACGCTGAGCACAACCCGCCCCACATCTGTTTGCTGTTGGCCAAAAGCCGCTCAGGGCCGAGGGTTGGTGCCGCTGCCAAGTGCATGCAGATGAGAGGCAGGTGGGTCCCCTACACACCCGGCTCCTGCTTCTTAATGTTAGAAGCTAAGCTGCTCCTTGTGGAGCCGAATGCAGAGCCTTAGAGTCAAGGCAGGGGTGCGGCTGAGGGCAGAGTGAGCACTCAGTCTGCACGAGGCCCTGGGTGTGACCCCCAGGCTACACACGAAAAGAAAAGGAATCAGTCAAATATTAAACGGCGAGTAACTCATCACTATCTACAAGACACACACACCAGGAAGAGTCTCTCCCTAACCAGCTGGAGGGACCAGTCGCTTCTGGCCCCTCAAGGTGCAGCCCCAGGAAAGCCGGGCCCAGCACGAGCCACCTGGCTGGGTAGAAGGCGCACAGCTCTGCTGGGGAGGACCAGGCGATGCACCCAGTACCAGCCCTGAACCAGGACAAGCCCGTGGCCTGCCTGGAGTGCTAAGCTCTAACTTGCCGGCTGGGACACCACGGACCACGGCATCACACCCACCTTATTCCCCCTGCAGAGCAACTGAGATAAGTGTCTGCCGCAGGGGCTGCTGGGGGACTCGGCTTGCCCGGCCAGAGCAAGGTGCCATGTGGGGGCAGCATACCTTGGCCATCCCTCAGCTAGACTTCCCTCAGTCTGGAGGTGTGATGTCCGGCCCTTCCCGGTGGCAGGGCACAGGAAATGGAAACATGCAGCTGTGGGGACGGGCACTGGGGGCCTGCTGCCCTCTGGCCACATGCCCGACCTCAGAGGACGCATTGTGCCTTCTTCCCGCCAGATGTGACAGGTGTTCACCTTTCTGGTCAGAAACAAACTCTGAGCCAGGCCTGGTGACACGTGCCCGTAATCCCAACACTCGAGGCTGAGGCAGGATGGTGAACTGAGGGCCAGCCTGGGAAACTCAGCAATAATTCAATAAGCAAGGGCTAGCGGTGTAGCTTAGTGGCACAGCACCTGTCTAGCATGTGCGAGCCCCTGGTTCGCCCCTCTGCACTGGGAAGAAAGAAAAGAGAAATAGGAAGTCTAGCACCGGGTCCCAGGCCAAGGGGGAGAGGAACTCGGCCCTAACTGCAGCGTCGTGCGGACCTGTGGAGCCCGTTCCCTTTGGTGTAACCCTCACACACCGCAGCTTGTGAAAGAGAAGCCCCCGAGAGGTCTTCAGAAGCACATGGTGAGCCGGGTGTGGTGGCGCACGCCTTTAATCCCAGCACTCGGGAGGCTGAGGTAGGCGCAGTGTTTTGAGTTTGAGACTGGCTTGGGCTACAACGTGAGCACAAGGCTGGCCTGAGCTACATAGTGCGACCCTGTCTCAAAAAACTAGGGCCGGGAGTTTGGCTCAGTGGCTTAAGCGCCTGCCTGGCAGGTGTGAGGTTGAGTTTGATCCCCGGTGCCGCAAAAACAAACAACAACAACAACAACAAAACAAAAACAAAACAAAAAAACACACAGCACATGGTAGCTAACGCCAAGCTGTCTCCCCAGCCCCAAAGACAGCCTCCCATCCTCGCTCAGGCTTGCTTCCTCGCGTCTGTGACACTGGATGGGTCACATGGGCATGAACAGAAAGGGCCCGGGGAAGAAGCAGTACAAGGCTCGCAGCTCCACTGAGCGTTCAGGAAACAGAAAGGGCGGTGCGGAGCCGGCAGGGGCGGAGCCATCACATCTTCACAGTCCCCGCCCAGGTCTAGATGGCAAAAGCGAGTGTGTCCTCAAGAGCTGGGCTTTCTCAGGCTGGGGATTTAGCCCAGTGGCTTAAGTGCCTGCCTAGCAAGCACAAAAGAGGTTGTGAGCTTGATCCCCAGTACCAAAAAAACAAACAAACAAACGAGGCTCTCTGGAAATAAGACTGAGCTTCTGAAGTCACCTAGAACAGAAGCACGCCTCGGAACAACCTCCCATTTGTCTAGCAGAAAAGGTTCCAGGGACTGGAAAGGTCACGGGGCCCAAAGCCCAGGCAGGGTCAGGAAAGTGGGCACCCAGCAGTGACGGGACAGCAAACAGATCCGGTGTGGACAGGGTCCTAGAGAACCCAGGGACCAGGCGCAGCAGGAGAGCAGATGACCTCCCAGGAGGTCTGGGGAAGCCACCGAGGCAGGGGGCCTGGGGCTGACTCCTGACAGCACACCAGAGGGGCCCCCCCTCCCCCGCCCAATCCCCAGACTAGTGTCTTCCTGGTTCCCCAAACGTCTCCTACAGGGGAAACTCTGACCACAACAGCTGAGCGCTCGTGTCTACTACAGTGGGCGCCAGGGCACAGAAGCTCCTGGTCCCTGCTGCTTGGAGGCCCTGCCCCTTCTCCCAGGAAGCCACCCTGCCTCTCCTGCCACAGAGCCGTGTCGGCTACACACGGGGGCTACCCCAGCAGCAGCACAAGGGCAAGCTCAGCAGCAGTGAAGAGACAGGGCTCCCCACCCTCAGGGCCCCTGCACTAGCCTCCCCCTCCTCCTCTAAGGTCAAAGTTTCTCCAGGTCTCCTGGGTGAAATTTACCCTTATTCTGCAAATTATTTACTCCGAAACTCAGGAAGGCCAAGGCAGAGTACTTACGGGAGAACCAATCTCCCTCTGCTTTGGAGATGAAGATAGGAGGCTCAGAGAGGTAGGGCGCAATCTAAATCCCCATTTCCCTAAACAGCCTAATCATTGTGTTAATGAGAGCCGCTGGCGTTTAGAACCCGGTTCCGCCCCCTGGCTGACTTTGAGGATGCCCTTTTACCCTTGGGCCTCCTAATCTTCACCTTCAAAAGGAAGCGCTCAAGTGTCTGTTCTTTCTGACTGTAGCATTGCCTCGGTCTGACTGTAGCATCCCCTCCCCCACACCAAGCCCACCTGTTACCCCCACCGCCACCCTAGGTTTCCGGGACTTCTGATGTCCCTGGGCAAACCCGCGCCCCATATCACTTGCCCTTGTTTCTCCAAGAGGGCCGGCAAGGCAGACCTCTGCGGGAGCCCGACTCCGCCTGGCGGGCTGCGCGGGCCAGGCCCTGGGTATGGCTTAGCGCTGGGGTCAGTACAGCTACTCCCGCAACTCCCAGAGCCCCCAGATCTCTCCCACGCAGGTGAGGTCGGGGCTGCACACGTGACATCCAGAAGTCGGGGGATTCGGGTTGAGGGCCAAAGGTGGAGTCAGGGCTGTAGGACTCCGACTGGGGCCACAAACGCCCCTGCCACCTGCTCTCCCTGAGGGTGAGCCCCCCCTTTCGGGACCTCCCCAGGTCCCCCACCACTTCCGGGACCCTCTGGCTTCCCCGGTTCCCGCTCGCCCCTATCCCCGGGATCCCGCCGGCCCCGGCCCGATCACCTCCTCCGTCCCAATCACCTCCCGGGTCCCCGCCCGCCAACCCCGCTCACCCGCCGGGCCTTCTCCCACAGCTGGTTCAGCTTCTCCATGCGAAATTCCTCCCCCGGAGCGCGCGACGCCGGCGGCGGCGGCGGCTCATTCTTCTCCCGCGAGTACTTGCCGCCGTGACTCTCCGCGGGCCGAGGCCCAGGCAGCAGCAGCAGTAGCAGCAGCAGCAGCAGCGGAGCCATGGGCACTGAGACGGCCGCCCTGCGCAGCGCCATCTTCTTCTGCCGCGGGCCCCGCCCTACTCCTGACAGACCGGCCCCGCCCACCTCCAGGCCCCGCCCACGCGCCGGAGCCCCTGGTCACGACAGGCCCCGCCCACCCACCACACTCGCGTCTGTTGGCCACGCCCACAGCACAGGTCACGCCCCCGTGTACCCGCCCCTGGCCCTGCCAGGCCCCGCCCACGACCGGGCCTTTCCCGCAGTGCCAAGTCTCTGTGCCGGAGGCGTGTGGGCGTTTCCTAGGCAACTGGAGGCGGCGGCGGGAGGGCCAGCCCTGGGGAGGAGGCACGTTCCCACCTACACCCGAGCCGGGCGCCGGAGGCCTGGATGGATGCTCTTGACCGCCCAGGGCGAGCAGAGGCCCAAGTCCTGGATTTGGGTCTGGGCAGAGTCAGGAGAGCCATCTGGAGATGATGGCCGGGAACACAGCAAGGAGGACAAAGGAAGAGCTGGGGATTGTTGGGGTCATCAATACATGTTTACTTTTAAACCACCCTGTTTTTCCACAAAGGGTTTAAGCCATCTGTCATCAGGGTGACCAGCTGTCCTTGGCCTGTCCAGTATGGTGAGGGCCGTTTTGTCCTGCTGTTTCGTTATCCCCAGCAGAGGTGACTTCAGTCCCAGTTATTCCGTCCCAGCCTGAGCACAGGCTCTGCTGCCTGACTTGGAGGCAGGTGCGGTAACCACTCTGGAACTGGGCAGGGTTCCTGGGCAGCAGCGGGGCTCGGGGTGGGGATTCGCGGATCCAGGTGCCCCATCTTCCGCAGACCTTCCCCACCTGCTTCCCTCCACAAAGCGGGCAGAGCATCCAGGGCTGGGGACAGTGGGCTGGCCGGCAGCCTCCACTCATGGCCCACTGCCTCGAGCTGGTCACGTGACTGCACTGACATGGAGCCCTGGGGCTTGAAGGACGGCTCCTGATAGGAAAGGGAGACTCAACCTTGGCACTGTCTTCTTAGAAACCAGTGGAGGAAGAAGCCAGGTGCCGGTGGCAGCAGATGGACGGGGAGGCTGGGGTCCATGCAAACTAGCTGTGAGCCGTGGAGGCCAGAGGGGCTGACAGGATGAGCGCTGGAGGCCGGGGCCGCCATGCAAGTGGTCCACTGTGTGCTGCTGTCCACTGTCCAGAAGCTGTCTCAGTGGGCCTAGGACTTCCGTGGCACCTGATGGCCAAGACCCCATCTGAAGGACTCACCTTGCTTATACCTAAAGCACCGTCCTTTGCCTGGCGCTGTGCATGCTGCACTAGTTCCCATCTCAGCTGTGTGGGCAGCAAATCACCGCCTCTGCTGCGTCAGCTGGAGGGCTGGGGGCGAGCGGGGGCGGGGGGGAGAGACAATAGAAAAAAAAATGACTGGTGAAAACTTGGCGTGGTGGTGCACACCTGTAATCTCAGCACTCGGGAGGCTGAAGCAGGGGGATCATTGTGAGTTTTAAACTAGCCAGGGCTACATAGTGAGTTCAAGACCAGCTTGAACTGTATAGCGAAACTCTGTTTTAAAAATACCAAAAAAAAAAGGCCAGGTGTGGTGGCACGGCCTTTAATCCTAGCACTCGGGAGGCTGAAGTAGGAGCATTGTGAGTTCGAGGCTACAACGCGAGCACAAGGCTGGCCTGAGCTACATAGTGCGACCCTGCCTCCAAAAACTAGGGCCAAGCCAGGCGTGGTGGCACATGCCTTTAATCCCAGCACTTGGGAGGCTGAGGTAGGAGGAGCGTTGTGAGTTCAAGGCCGGCTTGGGCTACAACGAGCGCAAGGCCAGCCTGAGCTACATAGTGCGACCCTGACTCAAAAAACTAGGGTTGGGAGTTTGGCTCAGTGGCTTAAGCGCCTGCTGAGCAGGCGTAAGACTGAGTTCGATCCCCGGTGCTGCAAACAAAACAAAACAAAACAAAAAACCTAGGGTCAGAAATTTGGCTCAATGGCTTAAGCACCTGTCTGGCAGGTGCAAGGTTGTGAGTTTGATGACCGGTGCCGGAAAAAGAAATGAAAAGAAGAGAAAAAGAGTGAAGAAAACAACCAACCCCTCCCCCCCCAAAAAAACTCAAAACAAAACAAAACAAAACTCTCCCTAGCAGACCCTCAGTCAGATCTCCAGCACTGCAACCAAAAACAAAAGCCAAAGCCATTAAAACTAAAAAATATGTGCAGGGGACAGACAGTGGGAGAAATGGCCTTCATGGATACATTCAGATAGACAGGAGGAGCCGCTAGACCCATGGAATCCATGCACACATGATGTGATACCTAGCATGACAGAAACCTCTGTAAGAGAACAGCGAGCTACCGGAAGCTAGTAGCAGAAATTAAAAACCAAATAGAATGATACAAAGATAGCTGAGGAAAACTAAGAAAGTAGATTAAAGCAATGAAGAGATAGTAAATAAGAAAGAGTAGATCAGAAAAATTAGATTTCTACATCAGAGGACCTATTATTGACAGAAATTTCAAAAAGAAAGGACAGAGAATGGAGGGAATAGACTGCCAAAGGAATCATTTAAGACACGATTCAGGAAAGGAATGAGCAGCCGGCACGGAGAAGGGACGCAGTAGGGGACCCCCACGGTGAGTGGATAGCGATCCACAGTCAGCCATGGCTGTGAAATTCAGAATGCTGGAGGTAAAAAGTAGTTTTGCAAGCATTTAAAGAAAAAAGCAAGTGGAAAGGGAGTGAAATATCTCTGGACTTCTCAAAAGCAGCTGCTGTAGGAAGAAAACAGTGCGGCAATAACTTCAAAATGCGGAAGGAATTTGGCTCAGTGGCTGACGCACCTGCTTGGCAGGCGTGAGGTTGTGAGTTCGATCCCTGGTATCAAAAAAAAAAAAAAAAGTGAAAGGAAGCCGGGCATGGTGGCACATGCCTGTAAGTGCAGCACTCAGGAGGCTGAGGCAGGAGGATGGATTGTTGCAAGTTTGAGACCAGCCTGGGCTACAAAGTGAGCCCACAGCCACCCTGAACTGCATAGCGAGACCCTGTCTCAAAAAGACAAAACAAAGAAAACAAAACAAAAAAACAAGTTGGGCATGGTGGCGTACGCCTTTAATCCCAGCTCTCGGGAGGCTGAGGTAGGTGGAGCATTGTGACTTTGAGACTGGTATGGGCTATAACGTGAGCAAGGCCGGCCTGAACTACATAGTGTGACCCTGTCTCGAAAAGAATAGGGCCAGGAGTTTGGCTCAGTGACTAAGTACCTGCAGGGCAGGTGCGAGGTAGTGAGTTTGAGCCCCAGTACCGCCAAAAAAAAAAAAAAAAAAAAAAAAAACAAAAAGGAAGGAAAACGACTTTGACCTTAGATCCCCAGACAAACATTTGTGTGCTCAATGAGAGTCTCAGTGTAGACACCTCAGACACACAGATCTCCACCAAAGAAAGAAAAGAAACCAGGAAAGGGAAAGACAAGGATACAAGTACAAGATCCAATACAGGAAGAGGAGGTGCAAGGGGTCCCCCGGAGTGTGGCGGTGGGGGCGGGTGGTTCCGGGATGGGCAGGCCACGTTGTCCTCGGCACTATTTCCTGTTTCTAAACCCTCAGGCGGAGTGCCCAGGTGAGCCTGGCCCCGTCCTCACGTCTTCGTCTTGTGTTCCCCACTTCCTGGTGTCACCCATTTCACCCCATGCCAGTGCGCCCCTTGCCCCTACTCCCAGAAAGGAGCGATGTCCTCAGAGGGAGACTGATATAGTTGGTGTAACTGACAAGAGGCAAGGTAATCATCAGAAGTCAAAAGCCAGGCATGGTGGCACACACCTGTGAAACCAGCACTCAGGAGACCAAGGCAGGGGACTTGCCAGGAGTTCGAGCCCAGCCTGGGCTACATACTGGGTGCGGTGGCTCATGCCTACAGTGCCAGCTACTTGGGCACCTAGATCAGTGGGCCCAGCACCGAGAGCCAGAGCTGCAGACATGGGGCGGTGGCCTCAGAGGGAACGCACTGCTGGATGCCGCTACAAGGCCACGCGTGGGCATGGGGCAGGCACAGAACGGCAAGCGCATCCCGCTGCTTCCGCCTGTCCAGCAGCGCGCGTTCTGCCTGGGGACGGGGCTGCGGGGAGGGG
>RJWM01038985.1:0-16397 GCA_004363535.1 Dasyprocta punctata | reverse complement strand
ACTTTGATGACTTGACCTGTAAAGGAGTGAGTAGTTGAGTCTCTGAGTTGCCTGTTTGGGCATGAACTTGCGATTCTCTTTCCTCCTGCCTGTGCCACTATTCCCGGCTGTCAGTTTGGCAGCGAGGAAATAATTTGTTTATCCATCTCTTTTGTTTTGATGCTCCTCCCTGCGTTCAGCTTTCATTTGGGGAAGGATGTACCATTCTTATGTTTAATTATAGGGTGGACACTGCTTGCCCCGTTAAATAAAGTTTCATATGACCTTGGTATCTGCATTCTGTTTGCATCATCAGTGGGGGGATGTCGGGAAAGATTGGAAATGTGTAGAGGTGGCTGTTAGAAACTTTGGATAAGAGTCTGGAGAACGAGATTCAAACGACATTACTATCACCAACTAATATCTCAAGTAACATTAGGTAAGACACTTTTCTCTGGGACTCAGTTTTCTCAGATCTGAAAGAGGACCTAGGTGACATCTGACAGTCTTTCTACCTTTGAAGATAGCGGATTTCAAACAAGTAAAAATCAGCCTGTGAACAAATACAAAGCGAATGATAGGGCAGTACATTAGGAATTGGAAAAAGAGGGAAGCCCAGAAGAAAAGTCTTGTGATGGAGTGGGACTCTGAGGAGGAATAAGGTTTGAATGATTAGAAACCATCTCTGTTTGACCGCTGTGAATAAAGATATAAATGTCAGGAATAGCACTCACATTTTAGAATCGATTTGTTAGAGATATATTAAGTGAGGGTCAAGGATTTGGGAAGAATGGTATTGAATGATGAAGAAACACCAAGTGGGAAGAAAGTACAGTGATCTAAAAAGGAAAGAGAAAGAAATGAGAGGAATGTCAAAAGAACAGTAACGCTGGACTTGATTTTTTTGGATCTAGGTGTTTTTTTTTTCCTAGTGCTAAGGACTGATCCCAGGTCTACACACATTTTAGGCAAGTGCTCTGCCACTGAGCTACATCCGTAGCTCTAAGAATTTTTTAAATGGTATTTTTATTTTATTTATTTATTTACATATTTATTTAGTGTTTTCAGTGCTGACTGTTGAGCCCAGGGCCTCAGGCTTGCTAGGTGTTAGAGTTTTTTGGCACAATAGAGAAGCAGAAGGAAAAAGGTGAAAGTGACCTTTTTATTTGAGGGCAGAGAAGAGGAGTCCGCAGCCCTCTGGGCTTTGGTTTTGTCCTCCGACTGGATACAGAGAGGCGGAGGGTTATATCACCTGTGATCGGAAGTGGCTCATAGGGCGGGCATTGATGATGTGTGAGGAACTGATTGGAATTTTCTTCGCGCGTGAACGGGAAAGAAAGTAACAATTTGGGCACAAGGGGAGCAAGGACGGTAAATGTTCAGCTTTGGCCTTCTGCCATATTAGACCATCGCCATAATTGTAATTTATACTAGGGCAAGAACCTTTCACTAGGCAAGCACTCAGCCACACCCCAAGCCCTTAGATTTGTATTTTGAGTGTGGGTTTCTAAAAAGTGTATCTACGTATTTTTGACAAAATTGAGAATTCTGTTGAATTCCAGCAGATAATGCTTGTGTTGATAGTAAAGTGATTTGCAATGTACCTCTAATGTTGCCAGTAATTAGGCACCTGTCATTTAATTCTAGATCCTGTTCTCCTTTGTAATGATGTTGTTGGGCCAGGCAGTTTCTTTTGTAAAACTTGTGAATCTTGAGTGTATAAGAATGGAGACCTACCTATTTCTGAAGAGGGAGAGAAGAGAGAAACACAGTTGATGGAGAATAACAGTTAATTTTGAACATTAAATTTGAGATATGGGCAATAGAATTGAAAATAGAATATAGAGACTAAAACTTAAGTAGTGAATTTTTTCTCAGAGGTGCTAGTTAAAAATCTCCAGAATGGTTTTGCTTTGAAGGAAAGATGGTACAGAGAGGAACTATAGGATACAGTCATAGATCGGAATCTAGTATTCAAGAAAGCCTGTGGTTCTCAGATCTAGGCGTAAGATTTTTTTTTTAATTAGAGTTACATATAATCATACTTTCTAGGGAATCATTGTTATTGACCTAATTTAATAGTATTTATAGCAAGTACTAAGCTCCCACTTCTGGGAACTCTGGCAGAAATGAACAGTTCACATAGACAATATCCACTGCTTCTCTGATTCTCTATATAGAAATTAACTCATTTACGTATTTATTTAACAAATGTATGTTTCAAGCACTGTTTGGGGGTAGGAATATATGATGAACAAGGTAGATATTATTTCTCTTGTCACTGCATGTAATGCCCTTAACGTCTAGACTGATGCTGTGTTATATTTTAATGTACACATGAATCACCTGAGGATTCTGTTAAAATACATGTTGTGTGGGGCCAAAAAATTCTGTATTTCTGACAAGCTCCAAAGTGATGCTCATGTTGCTGATGTAAAAACCATATATTTAAGTGACAAGGCTCTAGATACTGTGTAGTAAATATGGTAGTTGTTAAGCCATCTGTGATACATTTTTCTTAAGAGAAAGCTGTTATGAAAATAATATATGTTTCTTATAAAAATTTTGAAATACTTTAGAAAAGCTTAAAGAACTATTTTAGTTACCTTTTCTGATAGTGGGAGAAAATCTCTTAACACCCATAATTCAAATGAGGAGAGGTTTTATTTGGCTTACAGTTTTAGAGGATTTAGTTCTTGGTCCATCTTACTCCAAAGCAGGAACATAATGGTGGAAGAATATTGCAGAACAAAGATGCTTAGTTCAGGGTGGTAGAGAAACACAACAGGGGAACAGTGCTAGAGGGAAAGGAGCCACAGACTAGATATAGATATATTACCCAAAACTATGCCTCCATGGCCCATCAGCCACATACAGAAGTCACGTTTTTCTTAGTACAGATTTTGTCAATTAAGATGAATAGTTAAGAAAAGCACCTAAGCTTCCAACCCAAAAATAGTCCCACCTATCTTCCTTACTTTTTAAATAGAATTTTAAATTTTAATTAAAAATTTTACATTGTAATTTATCTTTTTATTAATACCTGTTATTACAAAATGGTGAAATTCATTTTGGAAAATTGGTACATGCATTTAATATATCTTGGTATTTTTCAATCCCTCAATTCACTTTTAACTCCCCTGTCCCTACCCTGTGTCTGAAGCCTACATCCTAGTTTCCTGTCATCTGTTGTTTATTAGGTTTTTCATGTAAGAAAAAAATGTGATATTTTACTTTTTGAGTCTGGCTGATTTTACTTAATATGATGTCCAGGTGTACCCATTTTAACTGCAAATGACATGATTTCATTTTTCATAGCTGAATAATACTATAATAATGCGTTTTTATATACCACATGTTCTTCATTCATCTGGGGAAGGGCATCTAGGCTGTTTTCACAGCATAGCTACTGCGAATTGCACTCCTGTAGTATAAATATGCATGTCACTAGAGCAGTGGTGGCAAACCTATGGCACACCATAGAGCTGTTATCATTGAAAGCACTCACAAGTTTGACATCACTACACCAGAGTATGCTGTCTTTCGTTCTTTCAAGAAAATATGCATCCGTTATATAACTGGATCAAATGGTATTTCTATGTTTAGTTTTTTGAGGAATGTACATGCAGATTTCTATAGTGTTTGTACTAGTTTACATTCCCACCTCATTGTGAGAGGGTTCCTTTTTCCTGCATCTTTGCCTGCCTGCCTGCTTGCTTGCTTGCTTGCTTGCTTGCTTGCTTGCTTGCTTGCTTTCTTTCTTTCTTTCTTTCTTTCTTTCTTTCTTTCTTTCTCATTCTTTCTTCCTTTAACCTCTAGTTCTTAGAATCGAATCCAGGGCTTTCACACTGAACTACATCCCTGGCCTGTTTTGTTTGTTTGTTTGTTTTGAGACAGGGTCTTACTAAATCACTAAATTTCCCAGGTTGGGCTGGAACTGGGCAATCATTTGCCTCAGCTCCTGGAGTGTTGGGATTACAAGTGTGTGCCACTATGCCCAGCTTGTTTTGTATTTTTTTTTTTTTTTTTTTTTTTTGGTACCAGGGATTGAACTCACAACCTTGTACCTGCTAGGCAGGCACTTAAGGCACTGAGCTAAATCCCCAGCCCAAAACTGTCCTCCTCCCCACTTTTTTGGGGGGTTGGGGGGCTACCAGGAATTGAGCTCACAGCCTTATGCTTATCAGGAAAGCGTTTGAGTCGCTGAGCTAAATCCCCAGCCCTGTATTCTTGATTATACTCTTTCAAACTAGAGTAAGGTGGAACCTCAGAGTAGTTCTGATTCTCATTTCTCAAATAGTTAAAGATGTTTTTGTACTTCTTTTCAGAAGTGACTATTCAGTTAATTTCCCCTGTTTTTTGATTGAAGTGTTTCTTGGTGGGTTAATTTCATGAGTTCTTTATATATTTTTTGTATTAATCATCTATCAGAAGACTAAGATTTTCTCCCATCCTGTGGGTTATATATTCAGTCTCTTTAATGATTTCCTTTGCTGTACAGAAGCTTTTCAATTTGATGTAATCTCACTCACTGATTGATATTATTTCTTATGCTTTTGGAGTTCTCTTCAGGCTTTGCCTGTGCCTGTGGTGTCAAGTGTTTTCCATGTGTTATCTTCCAGCAGTTTCAGCTTCTGGTTTTATCTCTAGGTCTTTGATCCACATTGTGATTTTAGTATAGGGCGAAACATAGAGCTCTATTTCAGTTTTCTGCATGTGAATATCCAGTTTTTCCAGCACTATTTGTTAAAGTGGATGTGTTTTCTTCAGTGTAGGTTTTTGGCCTTTTTGTCAAACCTCAGATGGCTGCAGGTACATGGGTTTATTTCTATTTTGTTAAATGGGTATACATGTCTGTTTTTGTACAAGTATCATGATGTTTGGTTTGGTTTGGTTTTTTGAGACAGAGTCTTGCTATGTAGTTCAGGCAGGTCCTGAACTCACTATTTAGCAATCCTCCTGCCTCAGCGTCTCGAGGGCTAAAATTACGGACATGCATCACCATGCTTGGTCATCCATGATGTTTTTATTACTATGGCTTTGCAGTATAATTTGAAATTCAGTATAATGATGCCCCCAGCATTCCTCTTTTACTTCCTTTCTCATCCACTTTCTCTTATGTAGGTCTTTCATTTCAGCCACTCCTTCCAAAGCCCCTTCACACCCTAGTCATTTACAAAGGAGTCACTGTATGTTTGATTTTTCTGGAGGATCAAATGGACAGACTACATTTTTATCTTGTGTTTCACACTATTATCATGTTGCGGTAGAAGTTAGATTGTAAAAAATTGGAAATGAATTAAGCAGGTTGTGGTGGTGCACACCTATAATCACAGTGAATCAGGAGATTGAGGCAGGTGCATCACAAGTTTGTGGCCAGCTTTGTCAATCTTTTTTTTTTATTTTATTTTTTTCCGCAGCATCAGGGATTGAACTCACAACCTTGTGTCTGTCAGACAGGCGCTTAAGCCACTGAGCCAAACTCCCGGCCCTAGTTTTTTGAGGCAGGGTCGCACTATGTAGCTCAGGTCGGCCTTGTGCTCACATTGTAGCCCAAGCTGGCCTCAAACTCACAACGCTCCGCCTACCTCAGCCTTTCCTGAGTGCTGGCAGCTTTGTCAATCTTAACGAGATCTTGTCTCAATAAATACCTGCATACATAAATACATAAGGTGTGGGGATGTGCTTCAGTGTTAAAGTGCTTTCCAAGCATGTGCGAGGCCATGAATTCAATCTCCAGTACCACCAAAAAGAAAAAAAGTGAATAAATGGTAAGTAGGTAGACTTCTTAATCTTTTGCAGTCTAATCTTTACTTCCAGGTTATTGACACTGTTATAGACGTTAACAGTGAAAGGAAAGAAAATGAACAATATATGAACCATTGTGTTTAGGGAAGCCTGAAGGGTAGCTATGGTACTGGGCTTCTTTGTACGTCTCAAAATAGCTGAAAAAAAAATTTTTTTTTTGTCTTTCCTCTGAATATATCTTCAGAATCATTTTCTCCTTATGACTCCTATTTTAGCTCTATAACCATCCCTTTGCCTTATTACACTACTCTTCTCTCTATAGTTGAGCTTCCTGTTTTATTTTACAGTTGAGGGCATTCTGAATGTCAGTTTTGTCTACCTTTCACTCCTTGAATATCAGTTTTGTCTGCCTACCACCTATGCCTCCCTCTCACTCCCTGATATCTCTGAATAAGTTGTACCTATCAGCATTGCAGGCACCAGGCTGTCACATATCATCTTATAAATGTGAATCAGATGTCAGGGCAGGACGTCTTATCTGAGAGACCCTGATATCAAGTTGATAAGAGGTAGGAGTGGGAGAAGTGGATTATAAAAGTCAGGTAGTTAGACATTCTTTCAAACACACCCCTCTTCAGGCAGTTCTCAAAAGAGTAGAGGCAAAGAGGAGTGTCAGATTAAACCATATCCAAAAGTTTTTCATGCCAGTACCTTCAAAGAACAGATGATAATATGTATGAGGAAGTAGACCATTGAATAAATGTAGAGCGCTGCTCTTGGCTGTACAGAGAGCCTGAAAACTCTAGAATGTTTCAGCCTGTACATTTTTTTCATCATATTTGTGTATGACTTTTATCTACTATCAGTTTTTTCTGACCTTTTTCATGTCTTGACATATAAGAAATTGGTAATAAAAACTGAAAGGAAGAATAAAAGAATGTATTTATTCTTGACTGTAGGTGACCAGTCTTGGGTTGTAGCTTCCCAGGGCCCAAAGATGGCGGAGATCCATAGGCCATTTGTGGTTCATTTGGTAAGGAGGTCAGCCCATTTATGTCTTCTTTTCTAAATCTCAATTTATGTACTAGATACATCCTATTTCCATGTCATATAAGTAAATTCTGTGTTGTAATATACTGTATTTATATCAGCAGCATATTTGCTTTGGAATTTTAAGATTCTTGCATTGCTTAAACTTCTAAGTTCCCTTATATCCCTGTCTTTTTTCTGCAAACATTTGCCATCTTTTTCCCCCTTTTTCCACTCATTTCAGTTTATTCTCTACAATACCTTTGTCTTATTTTCTGTTAACTGTGTTATACTGTCTTCTTTAGGAAGCTTTACTTGAGTATAAGAACTTTACTTGAGTATAAGAAAATAAGTTGTACTCTGGTGTTTTGCTATGATAGCTAAAATGCTACATGTAGAAAGAAATAATATTTTGTTTAGATTCCATTCCATATTGTTTTGTATTACACTTTTTAAGTATTTATAGTTTGGGAGTTGGCTTTAATCTCAAAAAATCATTTATTTGATATTTTATACTCTGTTTTATTATAAAAGTCCCTGCAGGACAGAGGGCTTTTATTTAATAGTTTTAATGCTCTTGAGCATTGTGCAGTTTATTTTAGTACAATTAACATGCTTCCTATTACTTAATATTAGTTCAGTCCATGTTAGGCCAGTAGAAGAATGATTTGTATACACTAATAGCTGTTACTCAAAATAGAGAATGATAATGCCTTAAAGTTAGTTGGCCCTTCTTATGCTTCCTGTACTTAATCCTTCATAGCAATTACACTGTATTACTATTGCCTCTAGTTTATCTCTGATTTAGTCTACACAAACTAGACTTTTTTTGGAGGGGAAAGGAGGTATTGTGAATTGAGCCCAGGGCCTCACACAGAAGAACATCCTAATCCTTTTTTTTTTTTTTTTTTTTTTTAACATTGAGACAAGGTCTTGCAAAGTTGCCCAGACTGGACTTTCAGTCCTCTTGTCTCAACCTCTCTAGTAGCTGGGATTACAGCTAGTTTAGATTGGTGGTTCTTAATAGATGTGGTGGTGATAAGGAATGGGGCTTATGCATTTTGGAAAACCTTTCCATCCTCTTTTCTGGGTACGTCACGCCACTGCCATCACTACTGCTGTTCTTCTTTTGCAAGCTCTAGGACTTGTCTAAAGTCTTAGAAGATGGGGAACTATATGTTAAAGTGTATCTTATCATTTTATCTCCAATGCTTAGCTTTTTTTTCCCCCTCTGTGCCTAGTAAATACATAGTAAGTATTTACTTCCTGTAGTAAAACTAAAAGTTTAGAAATGGGAAAAATCATTTTTGACTTTTGGAAGCACATTGAAGACTTCATTTAAACGGTCATGTAAAAGAAGATGTGAATAACTGGTTTTATAGAAGTAAATAAAACATTTCAGACAAGAAAGAGGAATGAGAAAAAGCAGAGTCTCTTCCCGTTCCCCATGTCAGACCCTGGTTCACAGGAAGGCGTGGTTCAGCTTCTTGCTGAGTCCCTCCCTACTCCCCATGGTGGAATTAATTAACTAAATTAGTTTTGACAGTGAAACTCATGCAATGGTTCTAGATTCTGATAAGCAGACTTCCAGGAAAATGGCAGAATGGTGAGCAGCAGAGAAAGAATCTTTCCAAGTTTTGGTGCCCAGATTCTGGGATATAGAAACATGAGGAAGAGAAGAAGGAGAGAGGTGGGTCCTATGGACACAGGAAGGATCTGAATTGAGACTTGAACCCGTGGAAAGAGACAATTCATGAATTCAACAAAAACAAGAAAATCAGGGGCAACAGCCCTGCTGGATGGGGAGAAACAGCAAGGAAGCAATGCAGCCCCCACCCATTGTGTGCCGCTAGAGGCCCTACTGTCAACCAGGGAGAGCTGCAAGGAAGCTGTGCAACCTCCCTGTGTGTGTGTGTCAGCGGAGATCCTGTCTTCTCTGGAGAACCAGCAGGGCAGCTGCTTCTGCCTCCTGCCCTCCCCGCCACACACACACACCTGTAAGCAACCAGAGCAACACAGGCTGAGATGATACTAACTGAAGTAGGGAAGTAACCTGACATTAGTGTTGTGTAATTGACTTTGCAGGCCTGGGGCCTGCAGTGTGGGCAACTATTTAGAGGATAACAATATGCAGTATAGCAACGATTATAGATTTCCTGCTGTTCTGTCACTGTGTTGTCTTGTTTCTTTTTACTGTTCTGTTTTATTCCCTTTAAAATTAAAAAAACAAAAACAAACAAACAAAAAAACCCTACATAGGGCTATCATATAGAGTGTATTTCTTGACCAAAAATTTTTTCAGCTTCTTGGTCCATAGTGTAGTTCTTAGTGTGGTCAGTAGCTGCAGGATCACCTTGGAACTTGTCAGAGATGCACATCATAAATGCCACACCAGAATCAGAGGTTTTGGAGAAGCCCTTCACCTTGCTCAACATGTTCTGTGGCACTTGAGATAATTTTTTTCTTTCTGTTATTGCTGATTTTAGGTAAGGAATTTAAAATAATGCTTTATCTCTTCAGAAATATATTTTTGTCCACAGAAAACAAGTTTATCTTCCTAACCAAAAAGATGAAAATAATTGGGTTACTTATAAAAGACAACCAAGTGAATACCACAGACTGATGAGTAAAATCAGTAAGAACGTGATTTTGGCCCTTTTCACACTGACAAGTTCTGCATTTCTGCTGTTTCAGTTGTACTACTACAAGCACTATTTGTCAGCAAAGGTAATTTTTTTTCTTTCTTCTCATTTGACTTTGTTTTAGCTGTGTATTTTCTTAACATCTCATTTGGAATGCATAAAATTAATCAGTTTTTCAATCTATGCAGAAACATTTACTTTCTCATTTTTGTGGGACATAGCATGCAATTCAGAAGTGCAGTTGAATGTTTTTGTAATTATACACTGTAAAGTCCAAAGTGCCCAGTTTTGGTACCATTTCAGTTGTTGAAATTTTCTTATTTAGTTAATACAAAATTGGTTTTCTGCTAAACAGAGAACCCCTTGATATTCTGCTAAACAGACAGTCCCTCACTTAAATGAAATTAATGACACATAAATTTGATTAGATACTAAAATTAATTTGTTACTGTAATTTGTGTTTTTATTAGAATCTACCAGGGAATAGTAATAGTATAAGTTACCTTTATCTGTATCTACCAGACTAATTAGATACAGTAGTCTAGAAATTAATAACTTCTTCTAGTAATAAATCCTGTAGCACTTTATCAAGAAGGATGACAAAGGTTCTCATGATCATCAGGAAGGATTACCCTGAAGTCTACCACTTGTTCAGGGAAAAAGGGTATTTGCTCAGGATGATGCTTTGTATATAGATGTTCCCCCAAAGCCTCATGTGGTTATAGATGGGGCTTTTTCAGAGGTGCTGAATCTAGAGTGTATGATTGATTTATGGTGCATTGCTAGGATTAAGGGTGCTAGGATTAAGGGTGTATGCTTACTAAATTAGTTCACTGATTGGTTTGACACCACCCTAATTCTGGTAGCCTGGATACAATGTAAGGGACAGAGGAGGCTTTTCTTGTCTCTTGCTTTCTTTGCTATTTTCTGCCTGCCATGAACTGTTTCTCCTCTCCAATGCCTGTTTGCCATGCCACTCTGCCTTGGAACCAGTCGATTATGGACTGAAACCTCTAAAAACTGTGAGCTAAATAAACCTCTGCCCCTTTAATTTAGATGTTGGTGTTTTGTCCCAGCAATGAGAGAAAAATGATTAAGGCATTTACTACTAAAGAGCCCTATTTCTTGGAATGTTTAGGACCTTAACACAATTTCTTTTGGTTCTACCTGGCTAGATAAAGTTAGCTTTTCTGTGATCATCTAAATGAGGTTTGAATAATCCAGTATACAGTATCTGCTGGATCTACTAAAATTCCATATATAGATAGAGTTGACTTTTCAGATTTCAAAACTACTCTCCAGGTTTCTGTAATATAAGCGGTTATGAACCTTGTGAGTATCTTCTATGAACTTCAACTTTCAAGTATAGTATATATTGATGGCATATGTTTTCTACTTTTAAGGTTTATGTTACAGTTTGATTAATAAAGTTGAATTCAGTTATTGCAGTGCCCTTAGAGCCTACGTTTATCACTTCTTCATAAGTGAGTTATCTATGGCTCAATTATACTTTCTTGCTTATAATTACTGAGTGCCAATCCTAAAATTTATGTTTTCACTCAAAGAGCTACTCTGACATGTAAATAAAAGATGTTCAAATGGAATACTGTAAGATTGATAAGATATAAAATGAGGTTTCTTTAAGGAATACTGTAGCATAATGGAAAATGACAAAATATTGATACATAGGTAGAAGAAACCCAAAGTGGTGTTTGTGAAGCAGTGAGTGTTCCAAGCCTTATGTTTTTCTTGACTTGGTCACGATAAGCCACACTAGCCCCTGCAGTAATCAGCTGTTCCTGCTACCTGTGAGGCCACTTATCAGGTTGTATGCTAAGATATCATGTGTTATATTTAGTAACCTATGTGTGTTTGGTTAAGAGGGAGTTGAAAGAGGAGTTTGGATTTCAAGTTTGTCAACCACCATCGTGAGCAATTTTATATGCCATCATTAGAAATAGAAATTAAGCTGAGTGTGGTGATCTATGCCTGTAATCCTAGTACTCTGGTAGCTGAGATAGGAGGATTGCAAATTCAAGTTTTACCTGGGCAACTTAGTGAGATCCTGTCACAAAATTTAAAAAAGTTTTAAAAAGGGCTGAGAATGTAATTAAGTAGTAGAGTACCCCTGGGTTCAATCCCCCAGAACCAGAAAGGAAAGAAGAAAAAAAAAAAAAAAAGGAAACTAATCTTGTAGCCATTTTTTACCTATAGTCAACAAAAGAGTTTTTGAGATATGCTTAGTTGGTCAGATACTAAAAAATTATGCAAGATACATGTTTTTCCCTTGATTGTTGACTTGGCTCATCCCATTTTACTGTAAAGAATACTATATAGGTCTTTGCTGAATATTATACTCCACAGCTTGATTTAATATGACAATATTTGATAAATACTACTGCCCTTCCTTCCTGTCTCCTCCCACTTTTCCCATTATCCTGGAGAAATGTGAAAGAATATCTTTTATTTTTATTTTACTTTATTTTAAAGTGAATAAAACCAAACAAAATAAAACAGAATAAAGCCAATCAAAATGATGAAAGTGATGCAGGGCCTCAAAACAAAATAATAGGAAATCAACAATGGCTACCATAATGCCTCTTGTTACCTTCAAAATAGCTGTCCAGACTAATAGGCATATAAAATTAACCAAATAGTACAAGAACTAAGTTGCTTCTTTGTTTCAGTAGTCATCTTTTCAGAAATTTCAGGTGTGTGACATCTAATTTCTACAATGTCTGTGTCTCCTAGACTTGTTCTGTGTGGGCTGGAGGTCTGAGATTGTGTTTTGCTCCTTTGTCTTGACATTTTCCTGTGTTCCTCCCAGTCAGCCCATTGCATCCCGGGTGCTTCCTGCATTGACTGCCAGTCCCTTAGTGTAGTAGATTGGACTAGGCACTTGGGTTCCTCTGATCCAGGGTTCATGGAGTGGTGGAGCAGCATGGGGCCGTGGTTCAGCAATGCTCCCCGGATGGTGGTGAGGCCTCGCAGCAGGGCTTCTTCTCTGGGCCTGTGCTGGGCTCACCAGATTTCTCTGGGCCACTGGCGTGTTACAAATTACATTTATGACTCCACTCCATTAAGAAATTGAATAGTTTAGGGGTAAATAAAAGCATAATGTTTCTACTAGAAGGAGCTACTGAGGGGCAAAAGGGGAAGACTGGCTACTTGAAGGTTTAATGAATCATGGTTTGTGTTTCTGATCCTTAGGTTTGCACGCTTTTGAATGATTGAGGGAGAAAACTAGTTGTTCAAAACTTCTTTTTAAAAAAAGTGTTACTGTTTGACTCTATGTTTAAAGATCATACAAATGAAGGATTTGGCTTTTTGGTTTCTTCAGAAATCAGACAAAGGACTTCTATTTGGAACATATAAAACATTTAAAAAAATTAGCACACACCCCCCACACACAGATCAAAGACCCAATTCAGAAATTGGCATCCAAGATGAATACACACTTCTCAGATGAAGAAATACAAATGCCAAATAAATATATGAAAAAATGTTCAACATCATTGGTCATTTGAGAAATGCAAATTAAAACAACACTGAGAATCCATCTCACCCCAGAAAGAATGCCTGTTATCAAAAAATCAAATAGTGGTGGGGCTGTAGGGAAAAAGGAACCCTTCTGCACTGTTGGTAGGAGTGTAGACTGGTACAGTCACTGTGGAAATCAGTGTGAAGATTCCTCCTAATTCCCCTTCTGGATATTTTTCCGGAAGAATTGAAAACATCCTACCACAGCGATACATGTGCATCCATGTTTATAGCAGCACAATTTGTAATAGTTAAATCTTAGAAACAACCCAAATGCCCATCAACCAAGGAGCGGACAAAAAAAGATGTGGTATTTTTATACAATAGAGCACTATTCAGCTATAAAGAAAGATAAACTTGAGGCTTTTATAGGTAAATGGATGCAATTAGAGATCATACTCATAAGTGAAATAAATCAGACTTGCATGTGTAAACATCATATTATCTCTCTAGTGTAAGAAACTGAAAGAGTAAATAAGATCCAGAAGGTACAATAGATACTGTGAAAAGGAAAGAAACTGCTCAAAAGGAAAGAACAGCTAGGATGGGGGAAAGGAGAAAAGAAAGAAGGGAGAAAAAAATATATATACACAAGATAGCTAAGATAATTGTACTGCTCATTCTGTTAGTTCGTTGAAAGCAACAGTTAGTGCTTATATTGTTTGATCAATTTTGCATGCCTATATCTGGTAATCTGAGCAACTATTTGGAAGACAACAATGTGCAATATAATAACCATTGTTAATTTCCTATTATCTTGTTTTGAAATTCTGTATCATTTTTATTGTTTTTTAATTATCTTTAAAATTAAAAAAAAAGAAACTGTTTGTTGTATTCTGTCTTCCAAAAATAACAAGATTATCCCATAAATCTTTATTTCCTAGTTCCCAAATGCTTTTTTTTTTCTTGATAGTGTATCTTAACTGGCTCAGGTATCAGTGCTGTTCATTAGCCATCACACTTTTACCAATTCTTAATGGCATCTGATTCTATTTCTTTATTCATTTCCCTTAAATTTTTACTTCACAGGCAGTGTTTCAGAATATTTCTGGGGTTTATTGACCTATTCGGGTTATTAATTCATTCATCAAGTATTTGTTGAAAGCTTACTATGTGCCAGACATAGTACTAGACTGTGAAACACAGTGATGAACGAAATTCAATCCTTGCTTTCTAGGAACTCACAAATTGGGAGGAGGGGGGGGCTTTGAGTTAAAAGAAAGAAATTTTTAAAAAATCAAGAGATATGCAGTATAAACAAATAACAGTATAATATTTACTGTTTCTTCAAGGTACACATCAAACCACTTCTCCCTACTTTACTACTTAAAAACTCTTACAACCCCTAGTGTCTGAACTTTGTAATCCTTCCTTACTGTAGTAAGAGTTCGTTTCCATAAGTATAGACCTGGCCTAGTTCTCTGCGTAGCATACCTATGAAAACTAAGATCCATACTTCATAATACAGTATATAGGATATTCTGTGTTTATCTCTTCAGAGCCTTTTCACACCATGCTCTGCCTTGGAGGCTGACTGCATTAGCTGAGCTCCCTTAACCTTTGGTGCCCAGTTGGGTTTAGCCAATGGACGATATCAAATGGAGATTGGAAACTAGATAGAAAAAGAGGTCAGGTTGTTTATTCTCTTGGTTCTCTATCTGTAGGGTCATTGCTTGACAGTGATTGCATTTCCCCTATACAGTTACAGTTCAGAAGAGAGAGAGGAGACAGATAGTCATACATACCCTCTCAGGATCTGGGCTTTGGGACCCTTCATCATGTCAGGGAAGTGGGAAGAACTAGCTAGTGAAACTAAGGAGTAGCCAGAGACAAATAGTAGGAATCTTAGAAGTATGGGTATCCTGAGAGTCAAATGATGAGATGTTTCACTGAGGCAGCACATTTCAATTCTTGGTACATCAAATGAAACAAGGATTAATAATAATTAACTCTTGAAATTAGCAGTATGGAGGTCATAAGTGATTTTAATGAATGATTGACATTGTGCATTTAAGCTCTTGAAAGTTCTCTGTTTTCTCAGGGAAATAGAAAGCAATGCCATAAAGATAGATAGGGAGGAAGTGTTGGAAAGAGACAAGGACAGAAAAGTTATCTAGGAGAATAAAAAGTAATGGACAAGGGAAAGGTAGCATGATTGCTGGGTAGACTTAAAGCCCTACTTGTAACTAGTAGTCATAAATTTAAAGTGACACCAGTGAGCAGGTACAGTTGCGTGTGCAGAATAGATGGAGGGTTGAATTTTCACTAAGCAAGTAAAATGAAGTGACGTAGAGGCAAGTTATGAGTGTATACAAGGATGTGACTTAGAAAACATGAACGTTTTTGATGGCATCATTTATAATTACCAAATGTGAAATTATTCAATTATTCATCAAATGCTGAAGATGGAATAAAATAGTACTGAGTCACAAAAAGAAATTAAGTACTGTTACATCCTACAGCCTAGATGAATCTTTTGACCACATTATGCTAAGTGAAAGAAGTGAGATGCAGAAAGACACGTGCCATTATTCCATTTTTATGAAATGTCCATACTAGGCAAATTGATAGAGAAAAAGATAATGATAAGTAGTGTTATGGTTGGGACTGAGAGAAAGAAGACTAGGGTGTGTCTGCTACATAGGAATATGGTTTCTTTTTGGCACAATGAAAATGTTCTGGATAGTAATGGTAGTCACACAACTCTGTAAATATATTAAAATGACTGAATTATGCACTCTAAAAGGGCAACTTTCATGGTATGTTATCTATAGCGCAGTGAAAATATTATAAAGATAATCAAGTTCACTAGAAATTTACTTATCTCAAACTCAAATTCAACAAATTAAACAGCTCAGGAATTCAGTGCTTTTTACTAGTATAAGGCCGTGGTGAACAAGAAATGCCTGTTACAGAGTTTACAATCTCTTTAAGATTGAAGACTACAAGGCCTTTTTTTTTTGTATTAACAGTCTGTTTTATATTAAAATGTTATTGACTAAGTTGCAAAGCTCGTGAAGAAAGAGCAACACTGTCTCTACCTTAATACTCACTATATTCATCCCTGTCTCCTTCTCCCTCCAATTAGCAAACCCATAATAAGCATTTACTACATACCAAGAACTGTGCTAAGCACTAGTGATATAGAGAGGGTGTAGACTTGGTAACTGCCCTTTAGTATGTAGTGTAGTGGAGAGAAACATCCTGTTATTAGGAATATGGAGCTAATTTCACTTTTTTTTTTTTTTTTTGCGGCACCGGGGATTGAACTCACAACCTCGCGCCTGCCAGGGCAGGCGCTTAAGGCACTGAGCCAAACTCCCGGCCCTGGTTTTTTGAGGCAGGGTCGCACTATGTAGCTCAGGCCGGTCTTGCGCTCGCATTGTAGCCCAAGCCGGCCTCGAACCCACAACGCTCCGCCTACCTCAGCCTCCCGAGTGCTGGGATTAAAGGCGTGCG
>RJWM01038984.1:0-16377 GCA_004363535.1 Dasyprocta punctata | reverse complement strand
GCTGGGCAACATAGCAAGATCTTGAGTCAAAAACCAACCAAACAAAAACAAAACAAACAAACAGAAAAACCCACCTACAAAATCCCAAACTTAGCTATCTGAAGAGACAGAAGTCACAAGAGTCCTCAGTGTCATCTGGGACCTCTGTCTCCACAGGACCCTGGATGAGAGTGGGTAGGGGGTGCTTCCTCATGGAGGTCAGGGACTCACCAGGTGCAGACTCAGTTGACAGTAACAGGGCTCCAGGAATTCCAGCAGGACCAGCGGTGACTGCAAGCTCCAGGACTGAGTATCTCCTCCTCTCTTCCTCTCCCGTTTTATCCCCATTGTTAGCCCCACCTTACCCTCCCAGCTCCTCCCCTCCCAGCACACTAGGATCTCTGATTGGGTCTCTCCCCCTCCACTCAGTTAATCCTGGTGGGGCTCATGGCTTTCTCCATGCTGATTGGTTTTCCCAAATCTCTAGGTGAGAATAGAAGAATTAAGGAGAAAGTGAAAGTCAAGGATCGTCACTGATTCACTCCACAAACACAGATATAGTTTTACTAACATGGGCAGTCACAGGCGTGAGTGTGAAACAGTCAAAAAGATTAATCTGGTCCCGATCTTGGGCAGGAACAGTCCCCATAAGGGGATGTTCGTCTCTCTTCCAGCTTTAAAATCACTGATGCAAGCACTGTGAGAGGCTGAGGCAGATGATCACAAAATCAACTCCAGCCTGGGCAACTTTGTGCAGTTTAGTGGGAAAACAAGACCTTCTCTTAAACATAAAACAAGAGCCAGGGTGTGGTGGTGCATGCCTTGAGGTTTGTTTGAATGTCCCCCCAAAGCATCACCCAGTCATGAAGGTGGCTGAAAATAGTGTTTGTGATTGGTTATTGTCTAGCACTGGGATTGGTGGTGTGAGTGCTATACCCACCCAGGGGTGGGGCTGGCTTTACAATATAAGGGAGGGAAGGAGGAGTGCCTTCTGCTTTTTGCTGTTTTTACTCTTGTCCCTTGTGGCAACCATGAACAGTTGCTTCTTAGCTACGCCACCCTGCCTTGAAGCTAATTGAGTATGGGCTGAAACCTCCAAAAACTGTAAGCTAAATAAACCTTTCCCTCCCTCATTTTTGGTGTCAGGTATGTTGTCTCAGCAATGAAAGGAAAGGTAACCAAGACACGCCTGTAATCTCAGCATCTGGTGGCTGAGGCAGGAAGATGGCTTTGATTTCTAAACTAGTGTGGGCTATACAGTGAATGCAAAGCCAGCCAGAACTACATAGTGAAACCCAGTCTCAAAAAAAAAATTGGCTGGAGATGTAGCTCAGTGCAAAAACTGTGTGTTCAATAATCAGTACTGGAAAAAAAAATAGCCACAGAGACATCCACATGTCTCTCTATATCTGTGTACACTAGGCAGCAAGTAAGCCCCACTCTATTGTGTTACTGAAGAAGATATTCAGTTTTATTTTCTGTGGTGCTGGGCATAGATCCAGGGCCTCGTACATGCTATACCAGCCCTTCTCACTGAGCTATACCCTCACCTGAATTATGGGGAAAATTCCATTGCTTTTAGAAAAGAGAGCTATGAAAGTCCATATATCCTTGAATTGTTAAAAGTGAAAATTAGCACAGAATTTACACCATGCCAAAGACTTGGGTTTGTGAGACTCAACATTTTCATTTCTAGGAAGGCACCTGAGGTTGTTGAACTCTTAATTCTTGCTTGTTCATCTCCCTGGCCATACCTTACCAGCAGAGTAACTTGGAAGATACAAATATGTTTTCTTCACCAGTTTTTATTGTTTCACTTTGGTTTGTAAAAAATTATTTTCTCTTTATCATTTTGCTTTCAATTGTTTTTGAGACAGAGTTCATACCTTGTAGTTTAGTGCCGCACTGAGCTCACTTTCTTTTCCTTTCCATTCTTTTATTTCCTTTCCTTTACTTCCCTTCCCTGTCCTGTCCTGTCCTCAGCTGTCCTTCCTTCTTCTCTCCTTCCTCCATTCCTCCTTTCCTTCTTTTTTATTACTGTGAATGGACTCCTTCAACATTCTGTTACTGAGCTTCTGCCCAACTCTATTTTTTGTTTTGAGACAGGGTCTTGCTTGTGTATGAATTTGTGCACAATCATCATGCTTCTGCTTACAGAATGCTGGGATGATAGGTCTGAGCCAGTGGACTGGGGCAAAACTTTCCTTTTCCTTGATTACCTGCTTGGAAAGTTCCTAGGTCCACAATCACCTACTAGGTCACTCCTTATGAAAACTTAAACTTAAATTTGTTTCTGCCTGATGTGTTTGTCAACAATGATTCTAACTCAACTGGGCTTATGTTCACAGTTTTAAAAATATTACAGCCTTTGAAGAGGCTCAGTTGTTTTGCTTTCATGGATATTTTCAAATTCAGCCTCCAGTTTATTTCTGATAGATGTTTCCTCTCTTTCCAGTGACATGGCCTTACTTCCTGTATCAGGTAATATGCTATGTACCCCCGAGTCCTCATATACTTTTGATGGGGCTGAGTTATTGGTTTGTTGTCTGGCAATGTGAGTGCTGTGCCCACCCAGGGGTGAAGCCGACATACAGTGTAAGGGAATGCGGGTCTTCCTCTTGTTTGCTTCCGTTTCCACCTCTCTCTCTCTCTCTCTCTCTCTCTCTCTCTTGCCAGCACGGCTTGCGGCTTGCAGCTTGCAGCCGCCAGGAGCCAACTTATGAACTGAAACTCCCGAGAAACTGTAAGAATAAACCTTTCCTTCCCTAATTTGGGGTGTCAGGTATTTCGTCTCGGCAACGAGTAAAAAGTAACCAAGGCAGAATTTGGTACCAGAAGAGTGGGGTCGTTGCTGTGACTATTCCTGACCATGTGGTTCGAGAGTTTTTGGAAGTGGCTTGTGGGGAAAGTTTGGAAAGGTTCAGAGATGTTGTCTACATGCATAGAGCTGGAATGGCTTAGGCTGTTTCGTATGAGAGATTCTGGTCAGAGCCCAGGAGACCAGAAGGCTGATAGGAAGCCTGCCGTTAAAGACCAGCCTCAGGAGGTTTCTGCTCGGAAGCAGGACGGCATTGGTGGTTGGACTCCAGATATGTGTATTATGGGTTGGCAGAAAATTTGTCTGCGTTCTATCCATGCCCAGAGACTTTGCCTGAAACTGAGATTAAGGGCAAAGGATTAATTACTCTACAGAGTGAAATTATGAGGCAGCCAAATGTTGAAATGGTGGCCTGGCTTTTGTTGGGGGCTCTTAGCCAGATTTATGTTGTAGATAAAGAGCAAGGAGCCCGGCATGGTGGTTTAAAACCTTGTGAGTTTGGCCAGGAAGCTGTGGGCTTTAAAGATGGAGATGAGACCTTGATTGCTGAGAAGGAACAAAAAAATAAAAAAGATGGCCTGGGGGCATCCTGGGAAGTAGGCCTCTACCCTTTGCAGCCTCAGGCCTTCAAAAGTGAAAGAGTTTGCTTGGAGGAAAGAGCTGCAGAGTGCCCTGTCCCGGAGTGGCGACAAAAAGCCGCAGAGTGCCCTGGCCCAGAGTGGTGACAAAAAGCCGCAGAGTGCCCTGTCCCGGAGTGGAGACAAAAAGCTGCAGAGTACCTTATCCCAGAGTGGTGACAGAGACCACACCATATCCCAAAATGGCAGCAGCCACACCAGATTCCAGAATGGAGGCATAGAGAAACTGTTCCTCACAATCAGGTTCAGAGAGCTCAGAGATCCAGGCAGCCAACCCCTACAGCCAAGAGAGAGGAAACCTGGCTACTGCTCCAGCCTGCAGCGGACCTTGGCGGCATCCACGTGGCGCTGGTTTTAAGTACAAGAAAAGGCTAAGGCAGCTTCCGCCTCGTCTGCAAAGAGCAATGTGTAAAGATGTAAGGGTGGAGCCAAGGAACATGGATCGTCCAAGGAAGGCTTTGGAAGTTAAAAGCCCTAAAGCTGCCGCAGGGGTGGAGTCACTCAAGCTTGTAACCAGATTACTTCAGATGCTGAGCAGAGAACTCCAGGACTTAATGTTTGCCCTGCTGGATTTTGGACTTGCTTTGGTTCCAATGCTTTGTATTCCCCTGTTTGTAACTTTTGGAATGGTAATGTTTATCTTGTGCCTTTGTATGTTGAAAGTGCTTAACCTTGTTTTCATTTATACAGGGGATTACAGATAAGAGTGCCATAGATCTCGGAGGAGATTTGGGACTTGGACTTTTCAGCAGAGCTGAAACTGTTAGGACTTTGGCAACTCTTAGAGATGGACTAAATGTCTTTTGTAATAAGGATATAAATGAGTCCTTGGGGGTTCAGGGGTGGAATGTATCAGGTAATATGCTATGTACCCCCAAGTCCTCGTGTACTTTTGATGGGGCTGAGTTATTGGTTTGTTGTCTGGCAATGTGAATGCTGTGCCCACCCAGGGGTCGAGCCGACATACAGTGTAAGGGAAGGCAGATCTTCCTCTTGTTCGTTTCCATTTCCGCCTCTCTCTCACTCTCGCCAGCGCGGCTTGCAGCTTGCAGCTTGCAGCCGTCATGAACGGCTGCCTTGGAGCCAACTTATGAACTGAAACTCCCGAGAAACTGTAAGAATAAACCTTTCCTTCCCTAATTTGGGGTGTCAGGTATTTCGCCTTGGCAACGAGTAAAAGACACTTCCCATTACTGCTGTCCCTGCAGCCCTGGACCGAGAGGAGATAGATACCACGAGCAGCAGGAGGTGCTCTGGCCCTCAGAGGCCCAAGGCAGCCTCCACAGTCACACAGGAGGGTTGGTGCCCTTTAGCTGTGGGGATCTGATGTCAGCATTTGCTGTGCCTGGGTTACTGGGAATCATCCTTATACCATTGAGGGAGGGCAAGTCCAGGGGGTGCAATGGCTCTGAGGAGAGTCCCAGTCAAGGATTCAAAACTGCCTTGGAGCAATGATTCCCAGGAGCCAAGATGGAAATACTGAACACATCCATGCAGAGGTTCATGTTTGTTTGCCAATGCTGGTAAAAGTATGGATGACAAAATTTGAGTTCTTAACAGAAAATCATATTTCGTTTTCTGTTCTTTTTTTCAGACAAGTTCTTGCTATGTAAATCGGGCTGGATTTGAACTGATTTGGTGGTCGATCTGGCCCTGAAATCGCAGTGATCCTCCTGTCTCAGCTTCTTGAATACTGGGACTACAGACATGTACTCCTGGAAAAAACTCACAGTTCTTCCCAAGTGAGGCACTAGCTCATCCATGAGGCAGGAAAAGTATCCAGACACCTACTTTTGAGAAGCACTGAGTCCAACTTTCCCATCTCAGACTGCATTTCTAAGACAGAATAGAAAACATCATGGAGATATTCGGGGGCTGGGGGTGGAGCTCAGTGTCTCTGCATCTGCAGGCTCCAATTATGGCCAGAGTGAGCTAAAATATACCTTGGAACCAGCTGTGATGGTGCCACCTACAATCCCAGCACTGGGCAAGCCTTACGATTAGGATGGCAAACTGGATGCCAGCCCTGGCAGTTAGTGACTTATGGAGGCTCTGCCTCCACATAATGTATTTACTAACATGTGATAGAGTCTGGGTGTGCTGGCGTGTCTGTAGCTCCAGCACTTGGGAGGCTGACACAGGAGGATTACCACAAATTCAAGGTTAACTAGTGTAATAGTGAGTTCAAGGCCAGCCTGAATTACATAGCAAAACCTTGTCTCAAGACCCCCTTCCCTCCAAAATGTTGTACAAAATATGAATATGAAAGAAGACTTAAGACTTGAAAAATTAGAAGCATTAAAATAATAAAAATCTTTAAGAATACAATCAAGCAAGCATT
Organism: Dasyprocta punctata; assembly: GCA_004363535.1. Lineage (NCBI taxonomy): Eukaryota > Metazoa > Chordata > Mammalia > Rodentia > Dasyproctidae > Dasyprocta > Dasyprocta punctata. Next base: position 10,601 of record RJWM01038984.1, on the reverse strand, counting down.
CTCTTTTCATGAAGATTGCATTATGAATACTGTGTTACAAAAGAAAATGAGCTCAGCAGCTAGTGTGTGTGTTTAATTGAGCACTCTGAAACTAAGGCAAGAAGATCATGAATTTGATCCCAACCCCAAGTCTCAATTTAGTGACTTATATAGACCCTATCAATATTAAAAAGGGGCGGGGGATGTTTCTCAGCAAAGTCCTTTCTTTCAACCCACAGTACCACAAAGAGAAAAAATGTAGATAAATTGCACATTCAGATTACAGAGAGCTGACTAAGCTAAATCAAAGCATAGGAATCTGTTTTGTCTTGTGTCTAGATGTCTCTCCAAAGCTCCATGTGGTCAGTGTTGGGGTTTTTGCAGAGGTAGCTGAATCTAGAGTGTGACACTGGGGTTGATTCATCCTGCAATGCTAGGCTCAAGGGCACTAGGATTAAAGGTGTAGGTGTTACCCACCCTAAGTAGCCTGGATAAGATAGAAGGGATACAAAGTACTGTGATTGTCCCTTGCTTGTTTAACTGTCTTCTGTTCACTGTGAACTGTTTCTTCTGTGTGATGTCACCCTGCCTTGAAGCCAACCAATTGTGCATTGAAACCTCTACAAACTGTGAGCTAAATAAACCTTTCCTCCTGTAATTTTGGAGGTACTTTGTCTCAGCAATCAGAAAAGTAACTAAAATAGATTTCTATTATGAGTTAAGTAAAAATTATATAAAAATATCTACTATAGCTGAACTTATCCCTATTTCTGTCTCAAATTTTTAAAGATTTATTTCTAAAAATCAGGCCTCAAATGATTTTGGAATATTAATGAGGAGAGCTCTGTGACACAAAAGTTGAGTGATTCAATGGGAAGGCCCCAGTCTGCACCACAGTGTCAAAATCATAAATCAACAAGATATGCTGATTATTTTCACACCTGAAATACATCCTGATTTCTCTTTCATATCTGCTTTTGAAGTTTTAATATAAACCACAGAAAGCTGGGTGTGGTGGTACACTCCCGTAATCCCAGCAGTGGAGAAGCTGAGGTGGGAGGAGTGAAGTGAATTCAGGGAAGCCAGGATGATATATTGAGTTCAAGACGAACCTCACTTACCCAGCAAGACCCTGACTCAAAAAAGAAGAGTATGACTCCCACAGGGCTGCAGGGTTCCTGCACCGAGGATCCCCAGTAGCATGGGCACAAGAAGATGGTACATGAGGCCTCAGGCAAATACAAGTGTAGGAATCTGAGGCTCCTGTTGCTGCCCCTGTCCTGTATTCTGCTCATCATGAAGGGTTTCCCTGAAGTGTCCAGCATCAACCAAGAGGTGCTGGTGATCATGGCCAAGCTCACAAATCTCCTTGTTCAGTATCTAGCCACCTCTTTCTGCAGACCTGGCAGTGGAAAAGAAAAGAAAGCACTCACTAATGGTGATTTAGCAAATTCTCTAGAAGAACTGGAAACTTAGCAGTTTCTTGAAAATGTATTACCAAGAAGATTTTATCTAGTTAGTACCTGAAAATGCTTAAGGAGGAGAAGGAAGAAGATGCGGTAAATGATGGTGATGTAAGTGATGATGATGAAGCTGAGTCCTAAATCACAGAATCAATCAGCCTTGGAGGCCATTTCTGGAGAAGCAGCACTCTCTAAGGCAAACAGGGCTCCATGAACTTACTCAATTTACTTTACTGGGGACTCCAGCACATCACCTGCTTTCCTGGCCCAAACAGGCCTCTCCCAGATTGTCACTCTAAAGAACCCCAGGGAAGGTGACCATGACAACAACCTTTGACAAGGCCCTCCACAGCTGGAGGTCATCAAGAGAGAATCCTGTACCCAACATTCTGCATCTCATCTGGGCTCTGAGTGGGATGGACAGAGACCACTGTGCTTGCCTTTGAAACTTGAAACCAAAGTTTGAAAAATTTCCAAATAAAGTGAAAATTTGTATGTATATTCTGGGATTATTTCTTGTAAATAGCTCAATTTAGTTTTAGCTAAATATGTAGTTTATAAGTAGTGTGTTATCTTTGCAATTTTGTAGTTAGTGATTTGACAGTTGGTTCAATAATTTTTTCTTGTAGAGATATGCTTTCCTTTCTACAGTGTAATATTTTAGAGAACTAGATTTAGGCCCCTCTGTTGTTCTAATTCCTTGTCACTACCTGAGAATTGAGTGAAACTTAAAAACAAGCATTTCTGGGCAGGGATGTAGCTCAGCGGTGGAGTGTGTTCTCAGCATATCCAAGGCCCTGGGGTTGAGCCCCAGCACCAACAGAGCAACAAAAGATACCACTTTTATTCCCAGCGAAAAATTACAGGTCATATTGTCAAATAAAATAAGAAAAGAAATATGGTCCCTGCTATGGTGGGTCCTGTGAGAAGAGTGTGCTTCTGTGCTCCGTGCTTCCTCCATTGTCCCTGGGATGGTGGTGTGTGCCAGAAGAGAGTGAGGCCACATGCCTTTTGCAGGGGGACTGACCAGAACCACAAGACCCAGGACACAGCCAAGCCCCAGGCACATGGGTGCACACTCACTTATGAAGGGTGGAGTAATCAGTGAGACCAGCAATGTGGAAGCATCTTAAGCAGCAGCCAGGAGCCAGCATCTGGACTCTGGAGAACTTCACCAACAGAAGACTACTCCCTGCCCCCACATCCAGAGGCCAAGATCAGCTCCATACTCAGCACATTTCTGGAAACTGACATGGACACTGTCACAGAACTATAAACCCCAGAGCTATATTACTACTTTTATTTTCCCTCTCCCACTCTTTTGTCTTTTTCTCTTTTCTTTTTCATTCTTTTTCTCTTTTTTCCTTCTTTTTTTTACTATTTATGTTTCATACTCTTCTTTTTCATTTTCTTCTATCGGGACTCTTTCTCTTTCCTCAACTATTCCTTGAATTTAAACTTTCAAGTGAGTAATCATTGTCTCTGCCTTTCTGATTATCTTTCACATTCTATTTCAGTCTTTCCCTCCTATGTCCTCCAGTATCGCAAAGCTCAGATGATCATCCTTTGACTGCCAGCCTTGAGTCTACTGTGTCTGACCTCATTCATCACCTTAGCCTCTCTCCTACCCATCTGAACCCCCTACCCCTGAAGAAGGGTAAAATTACTCCAGTGAGTGGAAATCACTGTACACAACTGCCTGGTATATGTTTGATATTGTGGTCAGAGGTAGGTGTCAGTAGTTAAGGTGTACTTGAAACTATTGTTATTATTAACTGTACTACTTTAGCTAGAATGTCATACATGTTATAAACAGTTTTTCCTCCCCCCGTATGATAACACTGTGATTGTATGCATTCATAATCATCACCATAGCCCAGTAGTAAAGAATGGAGAGCTTAGCCACATAGTAATTTTGCATTCTTTAAAAATTGGGGAGGTAGGTTCTTGGGAATGCTACAAAGAACTACCTATATCTAAAGGACATCCCAGAAGAACAGGCATCTCATAAGGAAGCCTCAATACTAGTAATAAAGCTATATATCATAAGAAATCAGCAAGGATAAACATAGAAAACAAAATAAAATATATAAAAAAGAAAAGAAATTAAATAGGACACAAAATGCAACTCAAGACCCCAAACCCACCCAGGACATGCCTGAAACTCAATGAGATAGGTGAAATTGTCAGTCAAACACTGGAACTTTCTCAAAGTAGAGCAATAGAAGTGACAAAAAAAGTGGGGGCAGGACATAAATAAAATAATGTTTCAGGTTCAAGAAGAAATGATGCTTAAAATAAAAGATATTAGAGAAGATACAGATAAAAGAATAGATGAGCTTAGAAAAATGTTTAAAAAATGCTCAACATAGGAAAGAAATGGAGTTCATGAAACAGATCCAAACAGAAATCCAAGAGATTAAAAACTCTATTGAAAGTATATGCATGAGATTGATTAAAGGAGAGGATAGAATTTCAGATCTTGAAGACACAATTGCAGGTAGCGATCATGAAAAGATAGATACTTTAGAAATAGCAAGAAATCATGAAAAATAAATCCAGCAGCTACAAGATGAAGCAAAGAAGAATAACATAAGATTGATTACGGTGAATGAGGAAGCTGGAGTTAGCGCAAGTACCATAAAGAAACTCTTTACAGAAATAATGGTAGAAAGTTTCTCAAGCATGGATAAAGAATTTGACATGCAAATAAACAAAGCACACAGAACTCCAAACAGTCATGACCAAAATAAAACACACCAAGACATATAATAATCAAGATTCCCGAAATTCAGCACAAGAACAGAATATTAAAAGTTGTTAGAGAAAGAAAGCTGGTCACGTATAAAGGAAAGCCCATCAGAAACATGGTGGACTTCTCAACACAAACCTTCAAGTCAAGAAGAGCTTGGAGTGAAGTATTTTCAAGTCTTGAAATAAAACAATTTCCAATCCAGATCAATGCACCCTGCAAAATTATCTTTCAAAATTCATGGAGAAATAATATACCTCGATGACAAAGAACTGCTGAAGAAATTTTGACCATCAAACCAACCCTACAAAGACTACTGAAAGATATTCTAGAAAGAAATAAAAATGACCAGAATTCCAAGAACAACAACAAAAAGAAACCACCAGGCAGGGCAAGCAATTAAACAGAAGGGAAAAGTAGGAAACCAACAGCAAGAAAGTACCATGACAAAGATAAGCCAATTTAGGTCATCTGTAACCAACAATGTAAATGGCCTCAATTCACCAATCAAAAGAAACAGATTGCCAGAATGGGTCAAGAAACAAAATCTAACATTATGATGTATACGAGAGACTCATTTAACTCAAAATGAAATTCATGGACTGAAAGTCAGAGGATGGAAAACAATCTTCCATTCAAAGGAACCCAGGAAAAAACAGAGGGAGTTAGTCTATTTGCAGACTGTGAGCATCAAATCAAGAATGATCAAAAGAGATAAAGAAGGCCACTGCATACTTGTTAGGGGAAAACTTCAAAAGGAAGGTATAACAATAATAAATATGTATGCACCAAATATGGGACTATCCAACTATATAAGACAATTATTAACAGACATAAAAAATCAAATAAACAATAACACAATTGTAAAGGGAGACCTTACTGCCCCATCGTCACAAAGAGATAGACCAGTTAGACAAAAAAATCAGTAAAGAAATAACAAAATTTGGACCAAAACTGTGAACAAATGGATTTAGTAGATGTTTTCAGACTGTTCCATCCAACGTCATCAGAATACACATTCGTTTCAGCTCTGCATGGAATGTTTTCTAAAATAGACCATACACTAGCCCACAGAACATGCTCCAGCAAGTGCAAAGCAATTGAAATTATCCCATGCATAATATCTGACAATAGTACATTAAAATTATAAATTAATGGCAACCCCCACACACAAAACTTCCATAAAAATATGGAAATTAAATAACACCCTCCTAAACAAACAATGGATCATGGATGAAATAAGGGAAGAAATTAAACAATATCTACAACTAAACAAGAATGCAGATACAACTCCTGGAACCTATAGGACACAATGAAAGTGTTCGTAAGAGGGAAATTTATAGCAGTGAATTCTCACATTAGGAAAACAGAGGGAACACAAACAAACAACCTAATGTTACAACTGAAATTTCTAGAAAAGAAGAACTAGGTAAACACAAAGCTCATATGAGGAGGAAATTATAAAGATCAAAACAGAAATGAACAGAATGGAGACCAAGAAAACACCACAAAGAATTAATGAATCACAGAGTTGATTCTTTGAATGAATAAATAAAATTGATAAACCCTTAGCCAACTTTCTCAAAAAAGGGAATGATAAGACTCAGATTCGTGCACTGAGGAATGCAGATGGTGAAATCACTACAGATTCTGTGGAAATTCAGAAGATCATCAATACCTACTTCAAAAATCTTTACTCTCATAGGATGGAAAACATGGAAAAAATGGACAGATTCCTACATCCATATGAATTACCAAAGCTGAATCAAGAATATATAAAACATCTGAAAAACTCAATAGCAGCTGTTGAGATTAAAAACATAATTAAAAACCACTAAGAAAGAAAATCCCAGGTGCTGATGGATTCACGGTAAAATTCTACAAGAAATTTAGACAAGATTTAATGCCAATACTCCCCAAACTCTTTAGTGAAATTGAAAGAGATGCAATATTCTCTAATTCATTCCTGGGGGCAAGTGTTACCCTGATACCCAAACCAAAGAAAGATCCAACCAAAAAGAGAACTACAGGTCAGTCTTCCTAATGTACATAGATGCAAAAATCCTCAAAAGGGAACTAGCAAACAGAATGCAGCAAATGAAGAAGATACACCATAACCAAGTGGAATTTATCCCAGGAATGCAGGGATGGCTCAACATAGGCAAATCAATAAATGTAATACATCCTATCAACAGAGCCAAAGACACCAAATCACATAATCATCTTAATGGGTGCAGAAAAAGGATTTGATAAAATCCAGTACTCATTTATGATAAAAACAAACTACAGAAAATCAGAATAGATGGCCTTTACCTGAATCTGATAAAATCCATCGATGACAAACCAACAGACAACATCACACTAAATGGACAAAAACCAAAAACTTCCACTCGAAAATCAAGAGCAAGACAAGCATTTCCACTATTACCACTTCTATTTAGCATAGTTCTGGAAACATTAGCCAGAGCAATTTGACAAGAGAGAAACAAAAAGAATAAGGATAGGAAAGGAAAAAGTCAAACTATCATTATTCATACATGACATGATACTCTACATAGAAGATCACAAAAATGCCACCAAAGACAATACTAGAGTCAATAATCAAAGTCAGCAGTGTAGGTGGATGCAAAGTCAGCACTCAAAAATCAATGGAATTCCTGTACACAAACAACAAACTCACTGAGAGAGAAGCTAGGAAAACCACACCCTTCATAATAGTACCCCAAAAAATGAAACACTGAGGAAGTAAAGGATCTGTAAACTTGTTTTTTTTTCATTTGTTGTTTTTTGCTACCAGGGATCAAACTCATGACCTTGTGCTTGCTAGGCAGGTGCTTATACTGCTGAGCTAAATCCCCAGCCCAAAGGATCTATATATATCTATATATAAAAGATCTATATATTGAAAATTATGCTACTCTGGAAAAGATCAAAGAGGATATTATAAAATGGAAATATATCCCATGCTCATAGATAGGAAGTGCCAATGTAGTGAAAATGGCCATACTCCCAAAATTGTTACATAGATTTAATGCAATACCAATCAAACTACCATTAATATATTTCACAGAATTAGAGAAAACATTGCTACAATTCATCTGGAAGCAGAAGATACACAGAATAGCTAAGGTAGCCCAGGGCAACACAGGCAAGGCAAGAGGTATCACAATCCAGAACTTGAAAGTATAATACAAAGCCACTGCGATAAAATCAGTATGGTAGTGGCATAAAACAGCCTTGCCTTTTCCACCTGTTCCAGTAGAACAGATTAGAAGATACAGACACTACTACAAACACATTCACCCACTTTATCCTTGACCGAGGGGCCAAATACATTCACTGGAAGAAAGATAGCCTCTTTAATAAATGGTACTGGAAATACTGGCTTTCCACATTCTGAAGACTAAAACTAGACCCATGTCTATCATCATGTACTAAGGTTAAATGTGGGTCAAAGATCTAATTATTAAAACAGAAACACTAAACCTACTGGAAGAGGAAGTAGATAGAAATCTTAAAGACTTAGGGGTAGGCAGAGAGTTCATAAACAGACACCAAACTGCATGGGAAATGCTTCAAAGAGTCAACAACTGGGATCTCTTCTTTTTAAAAAGCATTTGCACATGAAAGGAAATCACCAACAGGGTGAAAAGACAAGCCACAGAGTGGGAAAAAATTTTATCCTACTGTTACATAGTCTAACTAGAATATATAAAGATTTGAAAAAAATCAGGCCCATGAAATTCAAAGACCCTGTCCAAAAATGGGCATCTGAGATGAATATGCACTTCTCAGATGAGGAAATACAAATATCAAATAAATGCATGAAAAAATGTTCAACATAATTGGTCATTCAAGAGATGCAAATTAAAACAGCACTGAGATTCCTCCTCACTCTAGTAAGAATGGCTATCATCAAGAAATCAATCAATAACAAATGCTGGTAGGGCTGTGGGGATAAAGGAACCCTTCTCTGCTGTTGGTGGGAATATAGACTGGTACAACCACTATGGAAATCAGTGTAAAGTTTCCTCAAAAAGCTAGGATTAGAGGTCCCATTCAACCTAGCTATTCCCCTTCTGGGTATTTTCCCGGAAGAATACAGAACATCACAGCACAGCAATATATGTGCCCCCATGTTTGTAGCAGCATGATTTGTAATAGCCAAATCTTGGAAATAATCCAAATATCCATCAGCTGAGGAATGGATAAAAAGATGTGGTATTTTTATACGGTATAGTACTACTCAGCTATAAAGAAGGATAAAGTTGAGTCATTTTTAGGGAAATGGATGCAACTTGAGACCATACTCATAACTAAAATAAATCAGATTTGCATATGTAAACATTACATTGTCTCCCTAGTGTAAGAAGAAGAAAGAGTAAATAAGATCCAAAATGTAAAATAGATATTGTGAAATGGGAAGAAACTGTTCAAAAGGAAAGATAAACTGGGATGGGAAAGGGAGAAAACAAGGAAGGGAGAAAGAAAAAAAATATATATATATACACACAAAATTGTTAAGATAGTTGTACTAGTAATTGCTATTAGTTCATTGAAAAGAAAGTTTTGTGCCTTTATTGTTTGATCAATTTTTCAAGCCTATATAATGTATATGAGCAACTACTTTGAAGACAACATTATGCAATATACTAACCATTGTTACTCTCATGCAATCTTGTTTTGAAATTTTATACCATTGTTTTTATTGTTATTGTTTATTTAAAATTAAAAAAGAAAAAAAAAAGAAATATTACCAGCTGGTTACAGTGTTGCACCCTGTACTTTGGGAGACTGAGTCAAGAGAATTTCGAGTTCAAATCCCATCTAAGCAATTTAGGGAGGCTCTGTCTCAAAAAAGTTTAAAAAAAGATCCATGTGTATTGTTCAGCATGAAGACTCACAGCTCAATCTGCAGTACCACCCCAAAAATTTCTTCTGCATAAACATAGTGTTGTTTAAAATACGTTTTGAATGTTGAAGATAATTTTCATCTTTCTACTCTTTGCTTTAAACCCCTACATTTTGATTGTACTGTGTACAAGAGAAAACCGTTAAGTTTTATTACATTTTTTTCTACATAGGGTCAATGTTTGATTCTGTCTTCTCAGTATATCTGTCTTTATTTTTAAAAAGTTCAATTTTATATCTAGGCATGAAGGTGCATAACTGTGGTCCCACCACTCAGAAGGCTGAGGCAGAAGGATTGGCAGGAGTTTGGGGCCAGTTTGAACTACATAGTGAGACCCTGTCTTAAAAAAAGAAAGAAACAAAGAATCCAAACCAAAACAAAAAAGTTACAGTTTACATCCAGTAAAATCACACATTTAGGCCTGAAAGCATATTTAGACAAATGCATAACTTCATTTTGCTGTTGTTGTTGTTGTTCTTCTATTTCTTCTTTTTGGTACAGGGTTTCACTATGTAGTTCAGACTGGCTTTGAACTCACTTTGTAGTTCAGGTTGGATTCAAACTCACAGGGATTCTCCTGCCTCAGTCTCCCAAGTGCTAGGATTATAAGCAAGGGCTACCATGTCTGGCAGGTTCACAGTTTTTTAACTGTAGTCTCCCTTTGTTTACCAGGTTGGCCTTGAACTGGTGATCTTCCTGCCTCAATTTCCTCAGTGGCTGGGATTCCTGGTACCTGCCATCATGCCCAGATACAAATGCACCAATTAGTCTTTTGAAGTTGTTCAGACTGGGAGGCAAATTGCCATCCTCAATGCTTAGACTGCCAGAGTGCTGAAATTACAGGGTAGTGACACCATGCCAGAATTCCTCTATAATTTTAAAAGGTAATTTATATCTTTGGTATTTATGTTAATGATTATATCAGCTTTCTTACTGAAACAGCATTTCATACTAGCAACTTTGAAAACTACCACCCAAAGTACAGTCCTGCTCACATAAACTGCTCTCACCCTGCCTGACTCACCAGCAGGTGGGAGGCTTGTCCCACAGTTTGGAATCTTCACTGAAGTAGAAATGGGGCCAGCCTTATGCTCCCATCTGCAGCCCTGCTGCCTGCCAGAGCTCTGCTTTTCTGTGGAATCCTGATGAGATGTGGCCACATGGAAAACTGTCACATTTTTCATTGTGTTGTGTCCTCCCCTATTCTCAGGAACAGGGAAGTGTGTGGATGATGAGGCAGGAGGATCACTGTCTCTGCCATGTATCACATGTCCTGTGTACATAGTGAATGTAAAACATGGATGTGTCCTAATTCATAGCATTTAGTCTTCCAAAATGTTAAAGGAGTTTCCTGTATACGACAAAAGCAGACTTAGTAAACTGACATTTTCAATACATGTTGCACTAAAATTTCTTGCAGAAAAGCTGGATATATTGGCCCATGTTTGTCATCCCAGCACTTGGGAGGCTGAGAGAGTTGGAATGCCATCAACTG
>RJWM01038983.1:0-16404 GCA_004363535.1 Dasyprocta punctata | reverse complement strand
TATCAAAAAAGATAAAAAAATCAACACATAAACAAATTGTCAAAATGTTTCTACTAAAACTGAAGAAACTTAGATTGAGTTACTTTATTTTTACTCATTTCTAATTATTTATTTATTGTAATTATGACTTCAATAGATAAAACTTAGTTCTCTTTGTGGGAGATATTAACTAAATCCATCATGTATTATACAAATAATAGCCTCTGATATGAATATCGCTATCTGCATTTATGAATGAGGAGTCAGAGGGAAAACTGACCTCCCAAAATTTTGTATTTCTACATCACCTATATCCTTTCTCTATCACATAAACTGTCTTCACAAGTGGCACACCTAGCATAGACCACACTGTTCAACTTAGGGTCTTAAAATAGTAGTCCCCTTTTACATTCTAAATAGAAAATATTTTAAAAACCAAGGTAGCTAAAATAATTCTCTTGAAAATTAATGTGCATTATAAGACATAAGCTATTAAATTATGGCTTGGCTTTTCCTGTGAAAAAACTAAAATGGCTGCTCCCATATTCCTCACAAAAATTTTCCTGAGACTGTAAGATATTATCTGCTTCTCAATTCCTTATACCCTTCTTTCCAATATCTCCTCTTAGAGTCAAGACAATTTGATAATCAGAGTATTATGATTTCTAAATTTTTCACTGGAATAAGAAGATACTGTAGTCCTTCCAGAAAACACTTATCATTGACACAATACACATAATTTTGGATAGCAGAAAGAAACTACATATTTGAAATTACTATGCTATGTGTTTTCTTCATTAAGAAGACTTTTTTTTCTATATAGATGAAAAAATATCAGAAACATACTATCAGAGACATTCTTTAAAAGCAAATAACTTTTAAAGTTTAATATATTGAATTCAATGCATTTTTTGCATTGCAAATCACCATTTTGTATGTTTAAATATGTTTTTAAAAGCTATCATTACATTTTACAGCTATCAATTATCAGTAACTTTGAAGATAAATAGCTCTATGGTGTCTAGGAAGCCATGACTTTTAAACTCAGTTGCCACACTAAAAGCCTTTCAGTATGAAAAAAAAATTTATTCCTGTTGTTGCTAAAGAAAAAATCATTTCAATTCTGTTTAGAATTTATCTTTTCTAGGAATTCTACATTTTAACTCTGCTTGAAATCTAAGTAACTTTTATGTGTAGTTCAGAAAGTGCTATTTTGCTAATATCAATTCTATGAATGTTCCTGTTTGCTGAACAACTACATCATTAACTGCAAAAGCTTTTTTAGAAATATCTTTTGACATCTTCCTTTAGCTTTCTTGAAAAAATTGATCCACAGATAATCCATGATATTTCTAAACATTTTAATCACTCAATTCTGTCCTATCTTGTTCTTAAATCTACTCAAGATGATTAATATTTTTAAAATATCCCATGTATTATTGAGATTTTTTACTAAGAAACATTTTTCCATTTCCCTTGGTCCTGCAGTTATTCTCTGGTTGTATATTAGAATTACCCAGAGTGCCTCTCAGTACGAGTCAGTGCCTGACCTCCCCACCTCATCTGGTTAAATTAGTGCTCAGACATAGCTAGTTTTTAAATACTCAGGTAATTCTAATATCCAGACAGAATTTTAAATCTCTGGATTAAGGTTAAGACTACTTTGTCTGACCACCAGACAATTTTGTGAATTGAAGTCCTCTCTCAAGCTGATAGCTTTTCCCTCAGCGTTTATCCTTCCTTTCTTTATTAACCTGTCACGTTGCAAGTTGTTTCATTGATGGTGTTGCATTACCATTGAACCTGTAAAAGACCTATAGCTGTATAATGCTGTAAAATGTCACATACAAGAAGCTATGTGATATCTAACGAAACCCTCTTCAGATGGGTAGAAGATATCCTTTATCAGATGGGGAAGACAGTTTCAAAAGTATGTGAACATTTGAACACTTGAATATTTGAGATTAGAATAAGAATTTCCAAAAAAAGAATACCTAAGTAAAAAGGTGTGGTTGTTTCTATTCTGCTATACTTCTCTTAATGGGATCTTCTATTTGCTATTTATTCATTCACTTTGTTTAATTTGTTTAATGATTAGCCACTTGCTGAATGTATGTTGAATCAGGATTTTAGTGCCTTACCAAAATATGACATTTAGTTTCTATAATACCCATAGTTTCGCAGGGAAATCATACATGGAAACAACTACTGAGATAGGTAAAAATGTTATGTATAAGTTATACAGATTACTAAGGAATAAAGAAGAGAGAATGACTAGATTCCTGGGGTTGATTCACTGGCCAAGATTTGAGAGATGAGTTAATGAGAGAATCATGGTCTTGGATATATGTAAGACAGAAGGAACTATGTATGCACAGGTGTGAATTTTCAGAAGGCATTAGTAGTTTGATAGTCACTCAATCATGGAGTACGTGAGGACTGATTTGAGGATAGATGGGAATCATACTGCATTAGATTCAATAACAGAACCAATGATAAACAGTTACAGAATTAAACTCAATATAAGTGTGCCAGGCAGGATATACTGTTTCTAACAATGATAGTGCCAAAGGTGATCACCAATCATAATTCCTTATCTCCGAGTACCCCCAGGGCAATATGCACTATGAACAAAATGGGCACATTTGGACTATGACAGTGACACTCAGGTAAGTACTTCATCCTAACAAGAAATTGCCCCCAAAGACTCTCCTGTGTCTAAATTTGGTTCAGCTTCTATTTGTGAAACAGTAAATATCATAAAGAGAAAATGGTAACCAACTGTTACTTCCTCATCTTTTAGAATTTCTGACTCTTATGATGTAACTTGCCTCTTGGTATTACAAATCTATGAATCCAATCAAAAAGGAAAAAGGGAACATGGTAAATGATATTTGTGATCAAATATTATAAATAGCCTAAAATATGAGGGAAAGAAGTTGTTAGAGGAAAATAAGTTACTCCTGAATCCTTCTTAAAAAGTATCTACCTTAAGGAGATTTGCTGCTGAAACAGAAAGATATATTTTAAATGTCTTAGAATTTCCCCCAACCAAGATTTTTACTGTTTGCCAGTTAGTATGAATGATTCTGTAATGGACTATAGTTAGGACGTGTTTAGAAATCTGATTTAATATTGCAAGGTATGTGTGAAAATTCAAGTTGAGAGTTCTAGAACTCAATAACAGCAATCATATTAAATGAAAATCACTGTAACTATATTTCCTTTATGTTTTAAAATCCATTTGATGCTTTCCATCGCCTGCGATGGATAGCCTGTATTTTAATAGGTAGATAAATCTTGGGTCTCCAAAACACCCATTGTACTTCCTGGGAAAATTGGTATTCCCTACTTACAGAAATACCTACTCATACCTTCCACATAAGCAGGTATTTTAGTGCTTTCATTTTTGACATAAATTCTTAAGAAATCACTTCATAGCCATGATATGAAGAGGAAAAAATCAACAGTATCAAACCAACAAAAGGCTTATGAAAAATCACATAACATAAATAAGTCACAGCTGTTTACCTTGCTTAAAAAAGGGTTCTTTGCATTTTCCACCCAACTGTAGTGTGGCAGCAATGTACACTATTATTTTATTACTCCTCCTACCTTCTTACAAAATCAAAGCTGTTTGCTGAAAATCAATGGCACTGTTTAAAATTCTTGCAATCATTATACAGGCAGTAGCCATGTATTTTTGTGAAATAGGCTTCATTATATAAAAATGTTATTTGTTCAAAACATCCACTACAATGTTATTCCTACCCATTTTAATAAACTATGGATTCCTTTCATAACAAATTATAATACATTCTTGAAAGTTTTGATTTAAAAATTCTAAAAGTTAATAAAATTTCACAGTTACAGAAAAAAATGTATATTAATAAATTTTGCCTATATGAAGTGTCTCCATCTTTTCTTCACATAATCTTTGGAAAATCTGTGTATATCAGATTTTCCTCTACCTTAACACCACTGAAATTACTCTTTCTTGACCCCCAATTATTTTTCACATTACAAATTAAGGAGTCAACTCCAATCCTCATCTAACTTAACTGAACACTCTCATTTTTCAATGCCTTTTATTTTCATTCATCTCCCAAAATATCACATACTCTCTTCTTTCTACTTACATTTTTTTCTGGTCATGTAGGCATGCATGTTTTTATTAAAATGAGAGACTAGATTGAGTGAAATTTATAAACTTCTTTAAAACATGTTTTCTTCAATGGTGTTGATCAGTACAATAATGATATGCACATTGACAGTTTCTAGTTGAAATACCTTTTCAGATGGAAGAGAGAAATTCATTATTAATCCACAGACAAGAAAATAACTCCGTATATTCTGGAGCATTATTTTATCAAAATACATGTTTAAATTACATTCTTATAAACTTATTAAATTTATATTTTAAATAATATATAGTGTAAATTCCAAATATTTCTCAAAATTTGTCCTACTCAAAACATTCTCTCTCAAATCAGAAAACTTTGGGTTTCTCAGTAATATCTGCAGTGTATCATTCTTCTTTGGATTATTGCTCCATCATCTTTAATCATAATTATAATACAAAGTAAAATTTCTCACTGAATTTCATTGATGTCCAGCATAGTAATATGTATTTTGATTTAAAAAGAAAATGTAGTGTGATAAATTGTAAAGCCAAAGACCTAATCAGATCATAGAAATGTAAAAGGCTACAATACATATCACTTTTAATTAGCAATAATTCCACCCCATATAAACCTCATTGGTGACTCCACTGCACAAAACTACATCTCAATTTTAGGATACAGTTTGCTTATATGAGGTAAGAAAAAAAAAAGACAAATCTAAAAGAATACAAGGGAAATAGGGAATGTGTCTATTTTATATAATGAGTCTTTATTTTAAAATTTTTTGACTTTTTAAAGTATTTTTAATTCAAGATAGAAATATCACAAAATAATAAGATACTCTCATTTTCAAATGTGGGGACAAAAGTATTTTCCTTATTTCTTTTTAACCTTTGCTCATTTTGTAAACACCTCACAAACACAATGAAAGAATTAATATGATTTTCTTAAAAATTTATTCCATTCCCCTTACCAGAATATCAATAAGTTTTTAAAAGATCTACATAACTATCAATGTTGAACACATGCGTCTTCAGAAATAAAGAAACCCTGTGTGTGTATTAGGTCTCTTCTGGTTTTCCTCAGACTTAGTTCCCTCTTTTCCAGTACTAGGAACTCTATGGTTCTCCTTGCTCCTATGGTAACATGGTTAAAGATCTTTCTCTACTTCCTTTAACAGTAGTTTTGCCTTTTTTCACTTAAAACGAAACACACCCCTCCTATTGCCAGTTTATTCTCAGCATGTTGAACAGTGCCTGCAAGTTTTATTGAGTATTTTATATTTTAAAGTAAAAAAAAAAGAAAAAAAAGGCTTTATAATTTTATTATAATGCTTTAAATTCATAGACTTTTTTGACTTCTGTATCTCTGGTTGGTAATTCATTTTCAGTTCTTTTGTTTTTTTTCTTTTTTGTCCCCACTAAATGAATTGATTGCAGCATTCACATTCCCAAGACCTACAACTTGTATCACAAATATTGCTACAAAAATAAGGCACACTTCTACTGTAGATTGAGTGTATCACACTGGGAACAATAAATGAAGCAATGGGAACAAAACAAAGCACCAATAACTAGCCTCACTTCTGTGTAAATTTTCTTTCATGTTTTCACAATCCTAGTTCAGATCCCCTTTCATTGCACAGTCATTCATTCCACTCCCTTCTTAATCTCAGAAGTAGTTCTACTTCCTGTCCTTCAAAAGTACTTCCTTTCACCTCTGTTCCAGCAGACCTTTCCATTTTTCACTCAGCAGAGATTTTAGCCAGATGTAGGTAGTCACTGCTCAATGAACAGTGCAAAGTTGATTATTTCAAGTGGGATTTATGAGAAAACAAAGGCTGATTTTACATAGTCTTTGACACAGGCCATTAAATAGCCCAGTTGATTTTCTTCAAATTGTTCCCTGGGATCAAATGAAATTAACAGATAAAAAGATATATTTTTAATGTGTACTTCATTGCTACAACTTGGTTACTTTCAAAGCATTAGTGTAATAGTTACTTGAGTTTACAACTTAATAGTTCGATAAATGGAAGCAGTATTTTTAAAAACAGCTACAGTGTGGGAAAGTATCATATACAGGAAAAGATAATTGCAGAAAAAATATCTAAGAGTGTGGAATTAAGGTTCTGAAAAAATTAATATTGTTTTATATTAGAGTATATAGAGAAACTTTCCTTCTTATTTGGAAGTCCCACATTTATGTTGCATTCCAAATTTAATGGTCTCTATCATAGACTGGCTGGACAATTCTTACAATTCTAAAAACTTAATAAAATGTATAGGTGTCAAGAACCATTAACCACAAAATACCTTTCTCTTAGAGTATATAATTTGAGTAGTATTTCAGAGTCATCTTTTTCTACAAATATTTTAGTTACTATAAAGTCTTAGCAACTCAGTGTACTGTCCATTTCCTGAGAATGTGAGTTCAAATTTCCTATATATGACTGTCTTAGTTACTTCTCACTCATTGCTGAGACAGAATACTTCACCCTCAAAATTGGGGAAAGAAAGGTTTATTTCTTACAGTTCCTGGAGGTTTCACTCCATACTCAGCTGGCTGCAAGGGAGAGTGGCATGGCTGGGGGGCCAGCCATTCATGGCAGCCACGAACAACAAGGTGCTAACTGCAAGAGAGGGGAAACACGCCTTCTTCCCATCCTTACACTATATGTCAGCTCCACCCCTGGGTGAGTGTGGTACTCACATCATGAATCCCAGAGGTAAACAACAAACCAATCACAAATGCTAGACTCAGCTGAGTCCATGGCATGATTACATGAGACTTGTGGAGCCATAGGAACATAACTGTAACATTCACACCGGCCACCCAAAGACTCATGTACATCCTTTATACAAAAGAAATTTAGTCCATCTCCAAGAGTTGCCAAAGTCCTAACAGTTTCAGCATTGCTGAAAAGTTCAAGTCCCAAGTCTCCTCTGAGATCTACAGTAAACTCTTAATTGCAACCCCCAGCACAAATGAGAACAAGTTAAACACTTCCAAAATGCAAAGGCACAAGATAAACATTGCCATTCCAAAAGTTACACACAGGGGAATACAAAGCATTGGAATCAAAGCAAGTCTAAAATCCAGCAGGACAAACACCAACTCCTGGAATTTTACACTCAGCATCTGAAGCAATCTGGTTGTGAGCTCCAAAAGGCTTGAGTGACTCCACCCCCAAGGCACTTTAAGGGGTTTCAAATCCCATAGCTTCTCTCTTAGGCCCATTCTGCTCAATTCTTGCAGCTTTCCTTGGATGCTCCACATTCCTGGCTTTTCCAAACTTCTGGGTTCTCCACTGCACTTTTGCCTTTACCCTTACATCTTTACATATTGCCCTCTGAAGTCAGGGTGGAAACTGACTTAACCTCAGAATTCATGCATTTTCCTTGCAACTAAAACCAGTGCCATGTGGATGCTGACAAGCTCTGCTGGTGGTTGGAGCAATAGCCAGGCTTTCCTCTCTCTGGGCTGTAGAAGTTGAGTGCATGGGTTGCTGAGGTCTCTGAACCTGATTGTAAGGAACAGATTCTCTATACCACTGCCATTTTGGAATCTGGTGTGGCTGCCACCATTTTAAAACCTGTGACCTTTGTTGCCACTCTAGACCATGGTGCTCTGTAGCTTTCTCCTTCAAGCAAAGTCTTTCACTTTTGCCGGTTTGAGGCTGCAAAGGGTGGAGGACTGCTGCTTCCTGGGATGGGCCCAGGCCATCTTTTTTATTTCTTTCTTCCTTCTTAGCAGTCTATGTCTCAGCTCTATCTTTACAGCCCACAGTTTTCTGGCCAAACTCACAACATTTTAAATCATCCCACTGCACTCTTTGCTCCTGATTCACAACGTATATCTGGCTAGAAGCCTCCAACAATAGCCAAGCCACTGCCTCAACATTTGACTGCCTTAAAATTTCTTTTGCTAGATTAATTAGTTCCTTGCCCTTAATCTCAGTCTCAGGCAAAGTCTCTGGAAATCAGCAAAATGCAAACAAACATTCTGCCAAGCTCTAACACATTGTGTGGAGTCCAACAACCAGTTCAGTCCTTCTTCCCAGCAGAAACTTCCTGGGCCTGGTTTTTATTGGCAGGCTTTCTATCAACCTTTTGCTCATCAGAGCTCTGACCAGAATCTCCCACATGGAACAGCCTAAGCTGTTTCAGCACCACTCTCTTAGGCGACATCTCTGAACCTTTCCAAACTCTTCCCACAAGTCATTCCCAAAAGCTTTTAAATTACGTGGTCAGGTTTATTTACAGCAATTACCTGACTTAACTAGTACCAAATTCTGTTTTAGTTACTTTTCACTAATTGCTGAGACAGAATACCTGACACCCAAAATTAGGGAAGGAAAGGTTTATTTCTTACAGTTCTTGGGAGTTTCATGCCATACTCAGCTGGCCTCAAGTCTGCATGGCATGGTGGGGCAGTCATTCATAGTGACTGCAATAAACGAGGTGCAAACTGCAAGAGAGGGAAAGCACACCTTCTTCTCACCTTTCCACAGTATTTTGGCTCCACCCTGGTTGAGTGCAGCACTTGCATTGCTAATCCCAGCAGTAGACCACAAACCAATCACAATTGCAGTGCCCATGCCATGATTACAGGAGACTTGATGGGGCCGTAGGAACATAACTAGAGCAATGAGTTTCAAAGTTGTTAAGGGGCTATTGACAAATGCTGAAATAGAGACAGATATCAAAATAGAGAAGCAATAGAGATATATTTCAAAAGCAAATAATCATTCAACTTTTGAGAGGACTGCTTTAGATTGCTGTTTGCTTCAGTTTGCAGTTTGGATTTACTCAGTACAATATCCAGTGCCAGTGGAGAGTACGGGATATATAATTTTGTATTTTTGTAGAAGTTTTGGCAATCCAATGAAGAATTTAACAATTGCATGCTGTTTTAGAATTACTAGGCAGTTTTCCTCTAAGCATGCAATAAATACAACAGATATGTGGGCACTGAACATTAAATATGCCAAAGAGTGTTGACAAAGGTGCTAGGGTGCTGGGTGTAGGAGAGTGAATTCAATTTTGCTAAATAAATAAATAATTAATAAATAAATAAATAGAGGAATAAGCCCATATGTCATCTCTCATCCTGCTATAAACTGCTTCATAAGAAATTACTATAAGCCTCTCTAAGTTAGTACAGGTGAACTGCATGCAATTGCAGGTTATTACTCACCAACAAAGAACAATGCAAAGACCACCTTCCTAAGGATCACAGATTGCAGCTCTCTCTGTGAACATCATGACACTTTTCTTTAAATGTTCATGGAAGCTATATTAGAGGTTTAGCAATTCTGTTGACCCATTGCAATAGGCATACACTGTAGTAAAATTTTCTCAGAAAGTATATTTCAAATACTAGCATTCTAAACTTAATAGTGTCTTCATTGTTCCACCTCTCCTATAGTTACCTTACTGTAAAGTCATTTTGCAAGAGCAATGCCGCATGGAAAGGTTTAAATTACAAAGGATTACTTGTTATATTGCTTAAGCAAAGCTCTATTAATGCTGTTTGTTTTGCATATTGCAACATAATTCTGCGTTTCAAATAAATGATGCATGGAATGCATGACTTTGGAATTTCCCCAACATTTAAAAAGAATATATTCAAATGAGTGAAATAACAGGCATGTCTCTGCCAACACTAAGCAGGCAATTATTTTGTAGGTCATTTAAGTTCGTTGTAACATTTATAGATATGAAATCCCCAAATTTTTTCCATGCATTTATCATTAAACCATATTTTATACCTTGAAGGAAGTCTAAAACTGAAATTCCTTAACCCAAACCAGAATAGATTGACTGAAAGTGTTCTTAAAATTCTTAGTCCAGTGGTGCATTTCATTTTTATTCTAGGTAATAAATGCTTAAGAATGGAAAAATTAATGCATTTTTGAATTAGTTAAAATTTCTAAAGAGTTCTCAAAGAATGTCAAAAGTGCTGAATTTACACTTTAAAAGATATTAATTTGTGACATGTTCTATTAACTGCATTCAAAATGCATATATGAGCCTCAGATAGGTGTGAGTTCAAGATGTATGTAATGATGGGTTCCATGTGGGAGATTCTGGTCAGAGCTCTGATGAGCAAAAGGTTGATAGAAAGCCTGCCAATAATGTAACTTCTCTCTATAGGCAGCCAAGTGAAAATTGCATTTTTGATAGTGCACACACAGAAACATAGGCATCATACTTATGAATACAGACTTCATGTAGATAACTGCATATATTTGCATTGAAAAAGTGTTTGTTCAGTAAACTGGTTTCATTAATTTTGATTTGAATACAATGCTTCATGAGATATTTTATCCCAAAAC
The DNA here is from genome assembly GCA_004363535.1 of Dasyprocta punctata. Lineage (NCBI taxonomy): Eukaryota > Metazoa > Chordata > Mammalia > Rodentia > Dasyproctidae > Dasyprocta > Dasyprocta punctata. The sequence continues at coordinate 5,961 of RJWM01038983.1, read as the reverse complement.
ACAAGCATAAATAAATTTCAAAATGTATAATACTTAGGAATTTATAAATGTGCAATATATAAACCTGATGCTGTCGAGCAGAATTGTGTCCTAAGTTTTAAATATTTCTGAGAAAATAGTCTCACTGAAAATTATATTCATATTTTTAAAATATCTGTGGTAAAGACAGAAACTTTCAATTTTCAATTATGTCTTAATATCATGAAAAATTAGTCTCCAAAAATAAACCTTTAGCTTTGGCCATCTGCATGCCAGGCTTTAGAAACAACAGTCTGCAAGTCAACCTTCAGCCAAGGAAATAGAGTAATAAATTCAGACATCCAAATCTAGAGAGTTTTAAAGTGAGTCTAAAATTCTTGACATTTCCAGTTATTTGAATATTCCTTTTCAAGGCAAATTCTTAAATAAATTCAGTCTCGTTTTACCACAAAAGGTTTTGAAATTGACCCTGAAGCTTGACCCTCTGCCCATAATAGTGCACACCAGGAGTGAGGGAGGAAAATATACTTCATTTTGTTACTGCATGCTAGAAACAAACAGATCTACTTGCAATGCATGATTTCAAAATGCTTCTAAATTTCTTGAGTTCTATTTTGATTTTAAATTGACTTATGCAAAGTGTACAGTATCTAAATTTGAGTGAAAATGTACAATTTTCAAATTAATAGTTTTACTACAAATGATGTTCCGGAATATTCTATAAAGTACCTACCAGCTCTTAGGGAAATTATACTTGAACGTCAACTCTAGCCCCAAGAGCAGCTTTAGTTTCATTTTTGTTCAACGAGTTTCAACTAGAACACTTTTTTCACTTCTGCAAGGCTAAAGTGCAATTTATATTTAAGGATGTTCTTACATCTATCACCCCTAAATGTAATGTGATTTTTTAATCAACATCTAAGTTAAGACATTCATAAAAATGATATAAAACATTTACTTAATAAAGGGAGTGAAATAATCCTGACCACTGCTTCAATTATAATCATTTACTCTTTCCCTGTTGATGTGTTCCAAATGTATATTACACAATTGAAAATAAATTATTAGTTTTAGCTCTCATTTTCCATTTATATTTATTCACAAATAGAAAAGTACCCAAAGTTCTTACATTTACTGGCTATACCTCCCTTTCTTTCCAAAGCATGTATTGGTGCATCCAGTATCTTTTAAAGTATTTTAAAATCAAGAATGCCAGATTAAATGAAGTAATTATGGTGATGTTGGATGGGAATTCTATAAGTCTGTAATCTAACTGTGAATGTGTAAAAGGCTAGAGTGTTTTAAAAATCTATTTTTAAAATTAAAGTTCTGTATATTTTAAGGAACAAAACCAAGACACATGAGAAACATGCTCACTTTCAATCTCTTAAAATGTTTCTTCTTATAGAACTGGGCAAAGCATCCTTGAAGGAATATATTTTTTAAAACAGCAAAATGCTTGATGATGTAGTCTCTGCTAATAGATTCTGTCTGTTGAATTGGCTTGTTTATCTCCCATATTCAAACTAATATAAGTCCAATAAAACAACTTTATTCTTTCTCTCTTAATCCCCAAGTCATTGAATTTTGACACTTACATGGCTCTTTAGATCACTAACACTTCTCTGATTTGTCCTCAAGGAATTTTCCCCTAGTGAAGGGAGGTACAAAAATGAAGCAGAAATGGATTACAGAATATAGAAAAATCTACTTTGCAAATGTGTAGTAACAATATGAAGTGCAACCAATGATAAAATAATTCACCCAAGAAGCATATTAAATATTCTAAATTTTATGAAGATTCTCTCAAATAAATGTATTCATTCCTCCATACATCCATCTATTCATTCAATTACTTTATAATATTTTAGTTATAAACAAAAGAAATAGGAAATAATCTTGTCATTAAAGAGATGACAGCATATTGAATGCATTGTTTTAATGAAATCTCTAAGTCTCCTAAATGTATTCAAGCAGCATATGTAAATATCATTTTTAAAATTTCAAAATAGATGGGAAAAAATAAAATCTGAAAACAATAGGAGTTGATAGTAATACTTGTTTGGTATATTTTTCTATCTAGTTTTTTTTTTCAGAAAAAATGTAGAATGATAGCACTTTGTTAAATAGCACATTCTTGTATTACAATATTACAATAATATATTAAATGAACATATTTACTCCAGCTAAGGAAATATTAATATATAAGTTCATGCTAGTTTTATGACATGGAGATAAAGAGTAATGTTTCACTATGATTAAGCAATGTATAAAAACATTTCATGAAACATTTCTCTTAGTAATAATGCTTACTGAAATGAATTTCCAAATGAAGATGAATATTATAGAAGATATATATGGATATATTATATAGATATAGATATGCACACAGAATACTGCCTCAATTTAAAATTTACTACCACTGAAGTATGGTTCTTTTTGACCTTGTACCAGCATTCTATTACAATTTCAAGCTCTTTATAAAACAGCTTTTTCCCCAACTTTACATAATTAAAATGTGATTGAGTATCCTTTTTCTCTCTTTCAATAGATAAAAATATTCTATTGGATTACTCATGTGGTACCAATTTCTTAACATTTGATTATCAAGAGGTATAGAATGAACAGACAATGAGAGCATTAAAATTAATTTGTGTCAGTTTCTTATTTGTATTACAAGGTGCTTTTTAAATTAATTTTATAAAGCCAGAGTTTTGAAATCACCCAGAAAGCTATATGACAGGTTAAAAAAATGAAGTCTGACATTTTCCACATTATGGTGGCTAGGTGTTTATATGGGTCTAGAGATGAAGGAAGCAACTGGATAAGGTAGCTGTCTTCTTTTGAGACTCAACATGAAAAAGAAACAGGAAATCAGAATAATTCATGTGATTCCTATTTCAGACACTGAGTTCAGTAGCTCCAAATCCCTCTTTGCCTTTTTTCAGCCTTAGTTCTTTTTAAGTTCTATTAGATCTTTTTCTCTCCCGTGTGTGGCACTGAAACTATGTTATAATTTGGAATCTGAATTTGAAGATTTTGCTTGTAAGCAAAACTTTGTAGTAATTTCTTTCTTTTAGGATGACTAACATGGCTGACTCATTCAGAGAACATTAAAGTTGAGACATTAGAAATGTACTCTTGTATTATTGATGTAAAAAATTAAGAGAGACTGATTCAAAGTGAATACTTAGAGCTCAATCAGTGATGTGCTTTTTATTAGTAAATGACACAGGATAATAATTAATTCTTTTTAAAACATAGTTGGAACAATGACAAATTAAAATATATTCTCAATCTCATGTTTTACGTTATAAATTTTCAGAGCATTAGTGATCTTTAATAGTTGCCATGCAAGAGGATAGCAATAAAGATTTTCCATAGACTGGATTTAAATCCTCTAGTTCATTCAATCCAGATGGCTTCTCAGTTTAAAAGGAGGGACAAAACCGCCTCTGGAATGGACTTTTAACCAAATCTTAAGAAACCATCTGTTTAATTCAATATTCAAATGTAATCATTGAATACACCTTTTGTCTAGCCAGCCAAAAATGTCCCATGTGCAGAATCTTTGAGATCTAAAGGACTAATCAGATATTCTAAATCACACCAGCTAAAAAGGAGAGTCTGACAAACTGGAAACCAAATACTCTGAGAAATACACACTTGAATATACCCAAAAATATGATTCCATGTATAGCAACTGTATATGTGTTTACCAATATAATTTAGATCCCTTTGTTTAAATGACTGTGAGCCAAGTTTGAATAAACTTCACTAAGTTGTATTTCACATCTTTAAGCTAATTGACATTGTACATATCTTCTCAAGATACAGAGCATTCTTTTCATTTTTATTCTCTAGTGAATTTTCCACAGCATGGAGAAGTATAGAAATTTGCTCATGGTCTTATTAAAATAAATAGCTAAACACAATAAGGGAAGCTGGTCTAAGAAGAGAAAAACACCCCGCCACGCACACACACACACATATACACACAAATACACCCTAATACGGGGCACATTTAGCAAATATTTACAAACTGAAACAGCCTGTATAAAATACACATGAAAGATGAGTAAACCTTATTTTCCTCTGCTCATTAAACTGAAACTGCTTGCAAATGAAGCTTTCCTTAAAAGTAAAGTCAGTAACTACTTTCCCTTACTTCAATTGCCTATTTTGTTTATTGAATACCAAACAATAAAACATACACTTCACTTGTTGGAAGCTTTATCCACTCATTTGATGGTTTATGTTGATGTCAAGTTAGGCAAGGCAACAACTTTTGCTCAATTTATTCTTCATGTATAAACAAGAATACACTTTGAAATGAACTGCCAGAAAGCAAAGCCTTTGAGAATATGTTGCCTGTAAAGGCAGAGCCAACTTGCCTTATATATATTTTATCCACACATGATACTAAGGGACAAATTTGTCGTTTCAGTCTTTCCCATTCTTGCAAAGCCTGAGATAAATGACTCACCATATTGTATTTTAAATTCTTTTGAAAACATGACTGATAATGTGTTATTTGATCACAATAATCATAAACACTCATCACTACACTCTTGATGAAAATTTAGATACTATCTCAAAGGAGCTCTGGTCAAAGAGTGTGTTGGCACGACATTTGTTTTAATGGCATTCATTGTGTGTTAGTGTAAAGTCCGTGTATGTGAAAGTGATAGGTAATTGGTACGAAAATACAGTGCAAACAGCAAGGATGCAAGACAGAATTTACCAGAAGATTCTTCTTAATTCAATTAAAAGATTAAAAAGACTAAATGTCTTTAATAAAATACCCTGAGTAATAGCACCCTTTATTTATATGGACAATTAGGTAAGTTTCAAGTATTCTGTTTTCTCTTTAACATTATGTAAGTGATAAAATACTAAAAATAGACCCCTCTGTTATATCTAATTTCTCTAGAGACTTCCATGCATACAGGATGCAATCGCCTCATTCTTTCTCCCCTGCAGAATTGGTACATTTGGAAAGGGAAGTGAGTGCTACAAAACAAAATCTGGGATGACCTGGGTCTTGTGTTTTGAACTGTAAATAGCTATGCTCAAGGAGGAACATCTCTATTCTTTCCAGCATCTTTGAGTGTTCCCTTTCTACTGGAAATACTTTTAAATCAGTGCTTCCCTAATCTGTATTTTTGGTTATTGTATCTTTTTTGCTATTTATTATTCTGTTGAAAACATCAAACAATTCCATATTTTTAATTCTGTCCGATACAAGTGATATATGAAAATATCGAACTTTCTGGTGCAGAACCAACTGTTCTATGTTTTGTCCTCCAGAATAAAAGTAATTTTGGCTAAATATACACCAGGTTCCACACATTCAAAGCCCAAGTCATTGTATCTATCTTGCTTAGTCTTCTTTTCCTTCTGAACTCACAGTAATCATGACTTCTTTCACAAGCATTTCTCTTGTGACAATGATGTGTGTTTTTGTGTCTGTTTTTCCTGTAAGCTTCCTAGACACTGTCAGGTGATTCATTATTAAGAAGGTTTTCAAATGAATTTAATTATTTTCAATTTCTAATTTTGTTATGTAACCATATATTGCATTGCCATTCATTAAGCTGCACAGATTTGCTACGGCTAATTGGGAAAAAAGTTAAATAGTTTGGATTGTTTGGACAGGTTACATGGAGGAAAAGCCCTTAGAGACTGCACTGGTAAAAGAAGTAGTGTTTAATTTAAAACCATGGCAAGGGATATAATACTGAGGCCCAGTCTCCCTGCAGGTATAACAACTCCTTTCTGTCTGTCGAGAAAGATAGCTAAGAAACTCAAACGAAATAATTAGATGATGAGAAGTCTGAAAGGTACAAGGGGTTAGACAAAGTCAGTTTCATTTAATTGATGATAATATTTGAATTAAATAATAATAAAATTAATATGAATATCTTAAGAGTCGTTGTTCCTTATTATGTTTCAAAACTCTTAAGACACACAATTTTACCT
>RJWM01038982.1:0-16408 GCA_004363535.1 Dasyprocta punctata | reverse complement strand
AAATTAGTAGTATAATTATCTAGCACATAAATATATATATATATATATATATATATATATATATATAATCTTTTCCCATCTTTCATTACTCCTTTCCTCCATATCAGTTATTCTTTCCTTTTGAGCAGTTTCTTCCCTTTTCCCTTTCACAATATCTACTATGTATTTGGATCTTATTTACTCTTTCAGTTTTTTACTTTAAGGATAAAATATGCTGCTTACACATGCAAGTTCAATGTATTTCACTTGTAAATATGAGTTTAAATTGCATCCATTTTACCTATGAAAGCCTCGAATTGATCTTTCTTTATAGCTGGGCACTACTTCCCTATATAAAAATACCACATCTTTTTTATCCATTCAGAGGTTGATGGACATTTGGGTTGTGTTCAAGATCTGGCTATTACAAATTGTGCTACCATAAACATGGGTGCACATATGCTACAGTGGTTTGATGTTTTCAAATCCTCTGGGAAAAACACCCAAAAAGAGAATAACTGAATCAAATGAGACCTCCAGTTCTACTTCATGTAGGAATCTGCACACTGATTTCCACAGTGGTCGCACCAGTCTGCACTTCCACCAAAAGTGGAGAAGTATTCCTTTTTCCCCACAGCCCCACCAGCATTTACTGGTTGATTTCTTGATGATAGCTGATTTCTTGAGTGAGATGGAATCTCAGTGTTCTTTCAATTTCCATTTCTCAAATGATCCATGATATTGAACATTTTTTTTCATATTTTTTTGTCATCTGTATTTTCTTATCTAAGAAGTGTGTGCTTATCTCAGATACTCATTTTTTAATTGGGTCTTTGAATATGGGGTGGCTATTACTTTCAATTCTTTATATGTTCTGGATAGAAGTTCTTTGTCTGAGGGAGAGAGTTGTGTAAATTTTTTTCCCATTCTATGGGTTGTCTTTTCACTTTGTTGGCGATTTTTTTTTTTGATGTGCAAAAACTTTTTAATAAGTTGATTCTTTAAAGTACTTCCTGTGCAGTTTGGGTTTGTTCACGAATTCTCTGCCTACACTTATGTTTTCAAGATTTCTACCTAACTTGTCTTCAGTAGATTTAGTTTTTTTGTTTTAATATTTAGATCTTTGATCCATTTTGACTTTAGTTTAGTGCATGGTGATAGGTAAGAATATCATTTTATTCTTTAGCATGTAGAAAGTCAGTTTATCCAGCACCATTTATTAAAGAATCTTTCTTCCAGTGAATATATTTGCCCCCTTTGTCAAAGATAAAGTGGCCTGGTGTCCATACAGTTGTGTCTTCATCTTCTAGTCTGTTCCAGTGATCTTCAGGTCTGACTTTCATCAGTGACATGCTGATTTTATCACACTGACCTTGCAGTATAATTTCAAGTCAGGGATTGTGTTGTCTCCTGTCTTACCTTTGTTGCTCAAGATTACCTTTGCTATTTGAGATCTTTTTTTATTTCCAAATGAATTTTTGGAACATTTATTCTAAATCTATGAGGTATGCTAGTGGTATTTTGATAGCAATTTCTTTAAATCTGTATAACAGTTTTGGGAGTATGGCCATTTTCACAATGATCACAACTCATAAAGTCATTCACAAAGGACGACCTCCAAAAGTGCTGCATACATTGGCAAGAATAGGATAAGTGTGTTTGGAGTGAGAAAGAGTAATTTGAATGGAGTTCATAGATATATGTCTTTTACTGCAATTTTTCTGCTTAAACATTTTCCATGTATTTCCGTACACTTCATACATATGATTCCAGTGAGTGTAGTGATCACCTGCTTTTGTAGGCCATCTGCCATCAAATCTCTATCCACACTGAAGGAATGTCCTTTATTTCTGGACCATCATTTATCTTCAACTGACAGAAAAGCTTGTAATTCCTGGTTTAATACTTTTCTCAGTAGATTAATTTTCTCAGATTTACAATATAAATTTTAATGTACATAAGGAAGTACTCAATACACACACATATATTGAATATTGAACTGAAATGCTTAAAATTATAAAGACTGTCATTGTTGATTATTCATATTATTTACTAAATTCAGTACTTTTGTCACTTAAGTATTATTCAGGGAGGAAGACATGAAAAACCTGAAATTCATGAAAACAGGCAAACAAGCAAAAGAAAATCTGAGCATTGCAATACAAATTGCAATCCCAGCATGAAAGACTGAAGCATGAGGATTGCTATGCTTTCCAGGCCAACCTGAACTACATAGCTAGAGTTTGCCTCAGAAACAATCACACACACAAAATGAAAGAAAAAGAAAGAAAGAAAGAAAGAAAGAAAGAAAGAAAGAAAGAAAGAAAGAAAGAGAAAGGAAAGGAAAGGAAGAAAGAAAGAAAAAAGAAAGAAAGAAGAAAGAGAGAGAGAGAGAGAGAGAGAGAGAGAGAGAGAGAGAAAAGAAAGAGGACAGAGGAAAGAAATAAACTGAAGTTCAGGAAGCAGAGCCTTTCACTTAAAAAGACCAGGCTTCTGAGCACTAGAGATATATGAAGCCACTTGTCTATCAGGAGAGGGGAGCAGTGACCAGTGAGACTGAGCCTCCACCTGGTTCCCTGCCAGAGGAGGTGTTGCTATTTGCTTCCCAAATGTGGACTCCATCAGACCTGGTAGACAGGATCCCAAAGACCATGATAGTTTCCTTAAATTAACATTGTTGTCCCTCACTTAACTTTGTTATTAAATGTCTCCAAGAATTGTGCGTTCTAGAATTCCCAGCAGTAGTCACAGTGAAATTTTAGGGAGAAATTTAGGAGGAACCAAAACGATGAATTCCATACAAGTCTGTGAGGATGAAAATCAATGAAATGTACCATCTAGAGACTGTAACAGAAATTTGATTTTCTGATCTAAATGAGATTATGCTTTTTTTTTTTTTTGAGAGGATGGAGGACTAGAGAAAGTCACATCATTGGTTTATATCATGAGGAATATACTGTCCCTGCCAACACCTGGAAGACAGTTCTGCAGAGTTTGTCCCTCACTTCTATACTCTCTGGGGAACCCAAGTAGATTTGAAGGCATTCGTTCATTGGAGTGCAGCTGAATCATCCTCTCTAAAGTGATGTTAAAGAGACAGACACAAGCATAGTGTCAAGAGGGCCAGTTGAAACAGAGACCTTGCTTCTTTGATATGATTATTATGATAATACTGACAGTTGTAATAACCCCTGCCACAGAACTGATGCTGGATATTCAATCAAAATTGAATCAGTCTGTACAGTATTTTTGACATTGCTGCCCCGTTTAATGGAAATAGCACTTAGGAGCAGGCACAGACACAATTATGCAGGTCTGGAAGAGGAATCCCTACAGATGTGGAAAACCAGCTAATGCAGTGATAAGGTCCATGCCAGGGTCTAAAAAGACTGAGTAATTAGAGGAATATGGGTTTCTGGAATGCTCCCTATCACTTTTCCTGTGTTTGCATAAAAACAAAAATTAGTGCAAAGAATACTGAACTTTTTCTCCTATCCACAGCTGTTGGCTGCACCCAGGGACCCTTGCTATATAGCAAGAGATAATTGCCGAAGTCTCAGTAGGGGATGCGGTGTGAAGAGACCATGTCTGCAGGATGGGAGAAGTCTAAGTGGTGACAGGCAAGTAGACATGAAGTATGTACTATAATGACAGAGTATTAGGAGTGCTTACAATGAAGCTGACCAAGAAATATTATATGATTCCTTTAAACTTGAGAATATATAAAGGTTGGAACTAGGAAATATAATTTTCCAGTTATTTTAAAAGCAGAGCCCTATAGCAACTTTTCATTAAGCCTTTTTGTTGCAGATTGATCAAAACATTATGATTAATATTTAAGGATATTGTGATATATAATAGACAGGAAGCAACACAAACATTCATAATGCCATATAGTTTTTGCAATACAAAGGTAATACTGTTGGCTCAGAGTCCTTCATTCCGCTTGAGAGAATTAAAAAGTTTTTAAAAGTGGAGAGAAGATACCAGTTTACTACTAAGATAAATATAGGAATTAAATTAACAGGAAGTATTTTGGCATGAACCAACACAGCTGATGGAGGTAGTGGCTACAAACATTGGGGTGGTATAGAAGCATAAATCGGGATACATCTTCGGAAATTGGTCAACAGAGAATCCTGGAAGAGTTGCTTACATGAAGATTCCTAAACTGCCCAGCACAGAATTTGAAGCCAAAAAGTTTAGAATGACTAGACTGATTTGAAAGAGGTTAACCACACAAAATATTATAATAAATGAAATACGGAATTTCATTTTAAAGATTGTATATTTGTATTGCTTAATGTGTGATGAAATTATATTTTTGAGAGTTGGCACAATTTACATTATTTTTTGGAAGAATCAGATTGTGATGGAAATATCTTAAAGGATCATAAAAATATGATTTATTATAAAAAAAGAGATGCTGATTGCTAAAACACCTTACTTCCCCTAAATGGATATAGAGATATAAATTAGGAAATAGAGAAATTGATGTATTCAGATAAATGAATACTTATGTGTATATAGAAAGAATTAGATATATGGATAGATGGTACCCTATCATATATCTATGTTAATGTTTATATACAGTATCTCTAAGTTCATAGAGATACATGAATATTGACAGAAAGACACAGATAGTAAAAGATAGAGACAGATATCTATATTTGCTTCTTCATAGATACAGATATATCTACATGTATCAATATAGAGAAAATTAAACATTAGAGTTTTCTTTAGGAAATTGACTTATGAGATTTTTAAATCTGACAAGCCCCAAATCCATACTACAGACCAGGATATTGGAAATTTGACAGCAATTGTGTATTATAACCTTGTGGTAGAATTCCCTCTTCTTTGAGAAATATGAGTGTTCTGTTCTGAAAACTTTCAGTTGGGTAGTTGGATGAAGATCACTCACATAATGAAAAGAGTGCTCCTTTTCTTACAGCAAACTGATCATAAATCTTAAATCATATCTCCGAAACACTTTCATAGGAACATCTAAATTAGTGTTTGACTAAACTGAACTCCATAACCCACTCAAGTCAACAAAAACTTAACTGTCATAATTGTTGGTAGATATAGGGAGATAAAGATGAACAAATACACTAATTTTTTCATTATTTATTTTTTAAATTTTTTATGTTAAAAAACAAAGCAGAAAAAGGGTAGAAATAATACAGAATTTCAAAAAAAGAAATCAACATTAGTTAATATATTGCATATTATTATCTTAGAAGTAGTTTTTCAAGATACAAATCTAGGTATAAAAAATGATCAGGCAATCAAATAATGACAACACAAACTATTCTTTCTTATGAACTAACAGAGAATTAGTAATATAGTTACCTATCTTGCACACTTATACATATATATACTGTTGGTAGGAGTGTAGATTGGTGTGGCCACTGTGGAAATCAGTATGGAGATTTCTCAAAAAACTAGGATTGGAAGTTCCATTCAATTTCAGCTATTCCCCTTCTGGGTATTTTCCCAGAAAAATTGAAAATGTCATGTCACAGCAATATATGTGCACCCATGTTAATAACAGCACAATTTGTAATAGCTAAATCTTGGAAACAATCAAAATGACCATAAACCACAGAATAGATGAAAAAAATGTAGTATTTATACAATGGAATATTACTCAGCTATAAAAAAGGACGATCTTGAGGTTTTTATAGGTAAATGGAGGCAACTTGAGACTATACTCATAAGTGAAATAAATCAGATTCACATTTGTAAATATCATATTGTCTCCCTAGTGTAAAAATTAAATAATAATAATAATAATAATAAACTGATAGAGTGATAAGATCCTAAATGTACAATAGATATTGTAATAAGCAAAGGGAAAAAGTGCTCAAAATTAAAGAGCAACTGGGATAGGGGAAAGGAGAAATGAAAGAAAGGCAAATACACTACTTTAATCTGTGTATACCTACAATAGAATGATATAGAAATCAATATATTTTTATTTACCTATATGTATGTATCTGGAGATAGATTTATAGCTTTATCTTTGTTTATATCTCTACATCTGTGTAGATAAGTATCTTTATCAACATATCCATGTTGCATAAGTCAGCTCTCCCATTACTAATATACAGTGCCTGACACCCAAACTTAAAGAAGAAGGAGTGTAATTTGACCCATTCCAGATCAAAGGTTGAAACATGAAGGTGAACAATATTGTGGAACAAGGGTGCTTAGTTCATAGCAGCCGGGAAGCAGAGCGGGAAAACAGTGGCAGAGAAGGACAAGCAAGACACTAGATCCAGACCCTCAAAGCCACTCAGACACACCCAGAAGTGGGCTTCACCAATGCCCTGGACAGCTCTCCAACCCAGTCAAGTGGACACTCCACACTAATCACCACACAAGTCTACATGCATCTACCTATGTGTCCACAGGACGGGTAGATAACTGATATGAAGATAAATGATAAATAGCTAATCTTAAATGGTGTGCTTTTTCACCCTGTTTTACTGGTTTTACATTCTGGCAGATTTGTGCATGCACATAGCATACTTGGATCACCCCTCCATCACTCCGCTGCTGCTTCCTCCTCCCTACTTTCACATTTTGGGGGACATTTCAATCTGTATAGCATATTTTGATTCTATCCCACTGTAAATTAAAAATGGATGGTCAACTTAAAACCGACTGAACTGAATCAGTGAAGTGCTGAGCATGGATGGCCCACCTGAGGACTATTGCCAGCATGAAAAGGAGAGCTGGAGAGGAAGAATAGTGTAGTGGGTTCTCCTAAGTGTTGCTGTTTGAAGCCATTGGTTCTCCTGGGGGAGACTGTCCTGGCTAACTTCCCTGACGTGAACTCAGCTATTCTCTTCAGGAGAGCACAGGACCTTGTTGTTGAGTATGGCTGCAGTTCACTTTGAGGGAGCTCTGGTCATCATGTTGAGCATCGCTTCCTGGCTCTGGAGGGGAAGATGTGTGCTGTTCAATCTCCCGGAGAAGCTTGTCATGCTGGCTTCTTGATATGAACCCTGCTGTTCACAACATTAGAGGAGTTTGAGACCTCATTGTCACTGGAGATGGCTGTGATAATTTTCAGGGGAGCCCTGGTCCTTATTTTGAGCATCACTTCTTGGCTCCAGTACAGAACCCTTGGTCTGCTGGTACAGACCCTTCACCCCACTGGCATAGTCTTTCTGGGGCCTTCCCAGCACAGATCTGTGAAATAGACTTTCATGGGTCATTGTTGTGGGCTCTAGGTTTTCAGCTGAACTCATGCAGGTTATTGCCATGGGATCCAGGCCCTTGGCTGGATTTTCTAGGTCTTTAGTGTTGTGGACAGATTTCCTGCATATCTTGTATTTAACTTCGATGACCTATGTGTAATTGTTATCTTTGCAAGCACCTGACTATTACTCACCATTATACCCCCTACTCCTCCCCCATATTTTCTTCCTCTTTTCTAATAATAATCTTTTTTCTACTTGTTTGTATTTATCTTTCTGACTCTGACTTGTTTCGTTCACTATCATGATATCAGATGCACATATTTTCTTGCAAATGACAGAATTTCATGCTTCCTAGTGGCTGCATAATACGCCATTGTATAGTCTTTATTCATTTGTTGATGAATACCTAGACTGGGTCCATACCTTGAGTACTGTCTATTGTGCTGCAATAAACATGGGTATGTAGATAACCCTATAATATATTGACATTTTCTCAGTGTTAAGGATTAAACCCAGGGCCTTGTTCATGATAGCCAAGTGCTTTAATTGACATATTCTTTTTTTTTTTTCTCTTGAGACAACATCTCTCTATGTAGTACAGGCCAGCTTCAAACTCACAATCCTCCTGCCTCAGCCTCCCAAGTGCTGGGGTTACAGATGTGCACCACCATGCCAGCTAACTACATATTTGTAACACCTACTTGTCACTTCAGAAAAAATATAGTCAATGTGAGATTCATTTCCAATCATTGCTGCTTTGGCAGGGCATGCAGAGAATTTACTAGGGCAACTTTAGCTAGCTTGGAGTGTTTTTGAAAGGGCTCAAGACCACAGCTGAGGCTCCATGTCTGTGAACACAGCGTAGTGAACCCTGATTTCATCTGGAGATAGCTATACTGCCACTTTTGGCATGTGCTGACATCGTAGTTTGCACGACTTCCTCTTGCCTTGCACAGCTGCATTTTTGAGCCAAGGTCTTCACTGGGTACTTCCAAAGATTCCTAAGTACTTTTCCTAATATAACCAAAGCAAGTCAGGGTTTAAAAGTTTTCCATTCCTTGTCATCCCATGAAATGTATGATGAAATACCTACTATTGATTTTGTTTCCATTGATGCCACTATATCAATGACATGCCATGACTACAAAATTGTGTAAAAATTCCCAAAAAACAGGGTCCTAGGAAGACTTCTAGTTATTAAGTTTGTAGAATACCCACTTTTTTTTGAGAGGGCTTTGTATCTGTTGTTTATTTTTATACAATTATTAACACTATAAACATAATATAAAAATAAAATATAAATGTAGTTTGTCCTTTTTATTCTGTTCTTTAGCTTGGAGAATTCTTGTGTTCTGCATCACCTCTGAAATGGGGTTGCTGATTCTGAAGAGCCAAAAGAATATTAATATAGAAGAAAGAGGAGACAATGGTGACAGGTCAGGTTTTAAGAAGAAGCAAAAGTAGACTGTGAAGACCTTTCCTCTCCTGAAAAGAGATTCTAATATTCAGCATGGGGTAAGGAAGAGCGATGGGTTGGATTTGTTTGCATCTTGTAAGGTCATACTGGCCACACAGCACATGAAGCGGGCTAGAGTATGTCTCTCAGTCTTACATGGTGACCCAGGCAAAAATCAGAGGTATAACTAGAACAAAGTTAAGGCAGAGGCATCAGGAGGTCATTGGAAACTTACGTAGCAAGAACACCTTGTGTGTTATATTCTTTACTGCTTCTTCACCTGAAACAGTACCAGACCCTCAGCAGCTGAGTTATGCAGATGGTGGCACAACACACCTTACACAGTTCCTCAGCATTTGGGGACTTTTCACCACAGACATTACAACCTTCCCCACTGGAGGGGCAGGTGCTCAGTGAGGCATCCTGTTGACAGCTTCCACCACAAATTCTGTATCTGGAATAGCTACGGGTACAACACGAGGCTCTAGAATCTAATGGAATAGCCCCAAATCTAGCTTTGCCATTCGTTAACCTTGTGTAAGGGGTGAGGTTTTTGCTTCCTCTGACCCTGTTTCTCATCCTCCATCATGTATTACACTGTACAGTAAAGATTAAGTGGCCAGATACAATCCACAGCTAACACAATATCCAACACGCAAAATGTGTTTCCCATACCAAGCCTCATCTGCACTCCTTTTGCTAATTTTTTAATACCAGCAATCTCACCCTATGGGATTAGAAATAGAAATATCAGAAAGTTGCACACACTGCACAAAGAGCAGAAAATTGTTAGAGAGTTTTGGAAATAGCAAATCTCCATCTTAATTAAATGAAAATGTCCCTGTTTATGCAAACTTAGCAATGGACTTACCCTGAACTCCACTGCCTCAGCCAAAAGAGGCAAAATAAGTAGCTGCCTTTTTTTTTTAACTTTCTTATAGTTGCAACAAGCTTCAATGTCAGCTTTTTAGATTGACCTATGCTCTGAATTTTAAAGGCATGGTCTAATCATATGAATCTAGCTTTCATTCAGAACAAAATGATTAAACACCAGCAATGTCATGTAATTTAACAATGTCATTTTTGAGGTAGATTATGACAATTTTGTCAGAAGTAAAAAAAAAAATTAAAATTTTCATCATTTTCTTCCTTCTACATTCAGGTTATTTCAATAAATATTCAATGACATCCATGATACATGCACGCAGTATTTACTGAAAATGGGAGGAAAAGTATCTCAAGGGAAGCTCTGGAAAATACTGAGGGGCATAGCAGGGCCTGCTCACCAAGAGGAGGCTTCATGGAAGGGTCAGCACTGTAGCCGATCACTGTGACCATGAAGACCACCACCACCAGTGCGCAGTGGGTGTGCACTGCTTTCAATTTTGTGTCTTTTGTTTTGATTTTTTATATGCAAATATATCCCTCCCCCCTTTCTCCTTTCCTCTCTATCTCCTCCTCTCTTCCTCCCAACCTCCCTTCCTACCTTCTTTTCTTTCTTTCTTTCTTGCTATTCTTTTCATTCTTTTTCATTCTTTTTTTTCAATTTTTTTTTTATTTTAAACAAAATAAAACCAAGGAAAACAAAACAGAACAAAGCCAATCAAAACAAACCCATGTAAGTGACACAGAACTTCAAAACAATAGGAAATCAACAATGGTTACCATAATGCATCCTACTGTCTTCAAAATAGCTGCAGATAACTTCAGACAAAGTAAATGTTAAACAAAACAGAACAGAGTAGAATCAATAAAAACAAAACAATGAATGCAATAAAGGACTTCAAAACAAGGTAATAGTAAATTCAAAATGGCTACCATAGTACATCTTATTATCTTTGAAATAACTGCCCGTGTCTTTCAGGTACAATAAAATCAAACAAAATAGAACAGAACAAAACCCAACCCAACAAAATGATGAAAAAGATGCAGGAATTCAAAACAAGGCGATAAAGAATCAACAATGGCCACCACCCTTGGAAGGAGATCCCCCATAGATGCTACACTGTGTGTAGATATCCTCTGAATAGATGATCAGACTACCAACTTTAGACTTGCAAAGTCAGTGAAACACTTAGCATTGCAAGCATTAAATTGTATTCCACCTCAATAGCCATCATTGCAGCCTGTGTTTCTCTGGATCAGTTGGTCTTTTTTGGCATGGGGGGAGGGTTGGCTCTTCTTGTTTCCCAGCCTGCACGCTGGAAGGGGTTTCTATCTGACTTTTCCCTCAGTGGCCCGTGCATGGTGGCAATTTGCAGAGACTGCTGACTTTTTGGCAACTTCTTGTTCTCTTCCCCTGCAGTCCACTGCTTTCTTCTTTCTTTCTCATTGTACAAGACTCATGACTCTGACTATAGAAGACAAATAGGAGAAAATATTGCTTTCTCTCCTCACAGTGCAGCATTGACAGAGGACCTAGGATTGACCTTCAAATGCTTTGTGTTCAAGATCTATTGTTTAGGAATCAGCTCAATAGCAAAAGAGCCAGTTAGAATTCCATATAACACTAAACACTGGTAGTGGTATTTTGGAGAAGCTCTGTGCAACAGTAGTTGTATCAGAGAAGTGATGATGGGGTCTACATCAAATTCCTAAATGAGTGGGTTCTGGGTTACATCATGCTTGGCTATTATTTATGAAAATCAACTCCCTGTAGCTTCTGCTTATTGAAGTAAAAGGGTTTTCGGCCTCTGTGTAATTGTATTAGCTACCAAAAGTCTTTCTACTAAGTGTCTTTCCTATGTCAGTCAGCCA
This sequence comes from Dasyprocta punctata, assembly GCA_004363535.1. Lineage (NCBI taxonomy): Eukaryota > Metazoa > Chordata > Mammalia > Rodentia > Dasyproctidae > Dasyprocta > Dasyprocta punctata. The sequence goes on along the minus strand of RJWM01038982.1, from coordinate 5,002 downwards.
GAGTGGCTTTCTGTTCCTTGTAGCCAAAACACATAATAAGTGTATTTGTAATGGGACAGTCAGTATGCTAGGACTTGTACAATGGGTTTTGAATTTAATGCTCACAAACACATCATGTAAAGTGGGCCATACTCCTATTGCATGGGAGAAAATTCTAAATGCTGGTTATAGAACTTTGACCTTAAACTTATAGTCTCAGAGGTGAGTCATTTGGTAACAGCGAATTACCACTATTTTTGTTCTGTTTTCATTAGCTAAGAAATGAAAATAAAAATAATATATATATCTGAAGATAACTTTGTGAGGATTATTTATAGTTAAACCATTTAGTTCTGTGTCTGGCAACAATAGCTTCTTGGTATCAACTAGCAGTATTACTGGATTAAATCCACAGAACTGATTAGTGTCATAACAGAGGTCAAATATGAATCTCTTAATCCCCATGGCTGGTCTCTTTCCATGGGAGTGTGCTCAGAATGAACAGCCTCAGATTTGAAGAAACACTTTCTTGAGTGGATTCGTTTCCTTCCTGGAGCTAAGGCTGAGAAAAGTGTCTCATGCCTCTGCTTCTCTTACTTATCCATATAGATGACAAGAGCATGAAGAATTTGAGAAAGTATCAAAATAATAAAACAGCAAGAACAATTCACATTTATTTATTCCTTCCATGTGTCAGGATGTACAGAAGAGATGTACATTAAGAATATACAGCTTCACTATGAGGAAGATACTCTCCCTTGAGGGGCTGGAGTGACTTGGTAATTAGTATTATTCTTCTTTAATTTTTTTTCAAAAATTCTTCTAACTGAAGTATATAAAAATAGAGGAGTAAAGATTGGGAATAGAGTGGCACAACCACCTGCCTGGCAAGTGCAAGGTCCTGAGTTCAATTCTCAGTACCAAAAGAGAAAGAGAGAGAGACAGAGAGAGAGAGAGAGACAGAGAGAGAGAGAGAGAGAGAGAGAGAGAAGTAAGACTGTGAAGCCCAAATATATCTTATGAATGGTAATGTACTTATTTTGGAAGGAAATTAGACTCTCTTAGCTTGGGCCCCAGGAGGAACCATCTTGCAGCACCACTCAGGAGCAGGATGTGGAGGAGGAATTACACTCAGGCCATGGGAATCCGGACTCTGGGCTCTGACCACAGCAGTCTCCTGCCTTTCAAGTGCAGTTAAATGGAGCATCCCCAAGAACAGTCACAGACAGAGGACCGTGCTAAGAGACAGCCAGGAACATATTTCTCCACCTCATTTCCATCCAAGGTTCACTTCTCCTTCCTTGTACGGTTTTCCCTTGAGTATTCTTTCTGCTGATGCCTGAATTCCACCTATTCACCTTTAGCAAAATCCTGAGAGTCAACTCATTTCAGCTTTCAAAGTGCTTTCCCGAGGCCTCAGTTTCTGCCCTCAGATTTACCACTTTCCCTGATTATTAAAATGGGAATACCCTTCCATTTCACATTCAGTACATGTTTATTGAACATCTAATGACAAATGCTAATCAAGTCCCACAGGCAGGAGACTTCTGGGGGTGGGACTAGTCCTTGGTGAACAGGAGGAGCAGTGGTGACAGGACTCAAAGTAGAACCTACACCAAATTAATACTATTTTCCTTAGAACTGATTCAAAAAGCTGAAACTTGGGGCAAAGTCATCTGTATCAGTGTCTGAGAAGATCTCAGAAGGTCACAGTTACTACACTGGTTTTCTTAACTACACTTTGGTGTTAGCCTCGAGTCAGAAATTGGCAAAGCTTTCTAGTCTCAAGAGGATGATGTACATCCCATTGCAGGCAGAAAACTTGCAAGCCAAGCGTCACAGATTTACAAGTAGAGTAGTTGACTTATGTGGATAAATAAATACATTAAAATGGTAGGAAGAATTCAGGGTATGAACAGAAAGTTTTCTATCAATTGAGCTACCTCCACTCTGGCATCTGCAAAGACACTGTTCTTTCATGGTGTTTTTTGTTATTAATGATCATCTTTAAAGACTTGTAGTATAGAATTCATGGATCCCTTAAGAAAGTACCTATGGAAAAAATATCAGATTTTTATTTGAAACCAGGAAAAGTAAGTGGCCACAGCGAAGATTTCTTTTCGTATTTGGAGGATTTCTTGTAGGGGAAAGGACAGTTTCATCATTTGATCAGACCTCACAGGTTCATGACAATGCTTTAGAGGTTCAGAGGGATGCAGTCCTCACATCACTGGGCAGTTTTGCCATCTCTGAGGTGTGGATTGACACTGTCCCATCAGAAATGCATATGTCGTCAGTGTGACAGAATTAGGAGGAATCTTTCAGAGGAATTAGGCCATCGGGGCTCCCCAGTAGATGTGATTAAGGACTTATAAAAGGGGCTTCAGACAGCATTTGACTCATTTACCCTTCTGCTTTCTTTCATGGGACCCACAGACTTCTTCCCTCCAGGATAATAGAAGCATACAACACCAGCGTGGAATCTGTGTTCCTCACTGCACAGCAAAAATGCTGGCACCTTGATCTTATGCCTCTCAGTCTCCGGAGTGTGTTTTTTTTTTTTTTTTTGTAAATTAATCTGGTATTCTTTCTAGTAACACAAATGTACTAGGACAAAATTTTACCATGCTATATTTATACAATATGTAACATTTTCTAGCCATCCTTACATTAGAACACACACTCTCTTCACTTCACTTAATCAAAATTAACTGTCATCTAATCCACTGGCAGGCTTTCTCTCCCTCCCTGAGACTTCTTTGGGGCACTGCTTTCTGTCCTGTGAGAACAGTCTGTTGGGTGGATTGGTTTTCATCTCTGACTGTCCTGCTGGGGCAACAATAACTAGGATCCTGTAGGCTGGATATTAGGTACAGCACATCTATCTTCAAGGGTAACTGTTCACTGCACCAGCTACCACCAGACTCAGGAGGGTGATTCACTCACACCCTGTCTGCTCTGAGGGTTAAAGCTGGATGGTCATTTGCTAGTGAGAGCAGAACTCAAGGAAAGCATCCTGAAACTCTAGCATTGCTTTTCTAACATGTGGGCAAATTATAAAGAGGATGCTTTACTCTTTTACCATGGAAGCCTCCAATGCAGCAAGGGGAGACAGATAGAGATAGAGACAGATAGAGATAGAGATCCAGAGAGAGGGAGAAAGAGAGAGAGAGACAGAGACAGAGAGAGAGAGACAGAGAGACAGAGAGAGAGAGACAGAGAGAGAGAGGACAAGAAGAAGGAGTTGAAAAAGGAGAGGGAAAGAGCGAAGAAAGAAAGAAGGGTATCAAGTGTTCCCATGAGCTCAGTCTTCACACAGGCTTCACAGATGTGGTCCATGTTCTCCTCCAGAGCTCCTGCTCTAATTGTTCCTTCACTCTCCTTCTTTAGGTTCTTATTCAATTCAGATCAAGCTCAGCTAGTGAGTTTCCTAGATTCTGGGAAGCAAGAATGACTCTGGACTCCAGGACTAAGACACTGACACCAGTGAAGGCTTCCCAGAACTCTGCATATGAGCATTGGTTAGCTAGTCCTCTGTGTCAGGTCAACTCTTTGATTCCTTTTCTACCAAAATTTACTATGACTCTATTTCCCTCATTTTCCCTAAAAGAAGTGAGTTAATCAGTCATTTGTTAGCAGAATGATGGCTATAGCATAATAAGCCAAATTAAAAGGCACAAGAGCACTGCCATCCATTCCTGTTCCTGGACTTGCTGGTAAACTGACTGCTGAATATCTATGATTTCTAGATCCACTACTGCTCCTTTGCTAGACCAGCAGATACCCTGGGTGTATTGCTCATGTGGCAGCAGAAGTGAAAGACCATGAATGGGAGCACTAGATTTTTCTACACACCTAGTCTCTGAAGGTTTGACCAAATTCTCATGGAAACATGACATTAAATAGCTAGTGGCTAGCAAGAGGAAACTACGGTCACATGAGAAAAAGTTAGGGTAATGGGGTAAGTGAAGAATTTAGGACAATGGTCCAACTCTTTTGCTAAGTGATTCGGACATCACTAGTTGATAATAATTAAATCATTAAACAGCATATAAACCCTACACCATTTCCAAGATTAGGCCTGTAACAATGTGAATCCTTGTCATTTTTAACTAGATTATTAAAAGTAAGTGGATTAATGAACTTTAGTAAAAGCTTCATTCTTTTTTAATAAGATCTTCATTGAGGGTAAAATTGGGCTTTAGTCACTATTATGACCCTAACGTTTTAAATGTATATTTGCTGAGAAAGTGAATTAAAACCAATTTGCTAAGGAGTTTTGATCTTTTTCTGAGCAGGTTTTCTTCTAAAATGGCTAATGAGCAACATTATTGGATGAAATGGAACAATATAATTTTTGTAGTTGGTACAGGTACTAATTGGCAAAATAAAGAAAAACCTCCAGTGAGTTGAGTTGGACTACTCTAAAATATATCTGAATAAAGCATCAGCAGGGTAATCAAAAACATAAGAGGTAGCTTGTGCAATGTTCAACAAGAACTTCATAAAGGAAAATTAAATCTCTTTTGATTTGTTGGCAAGGGACCTGGGAACCATTAAACGAAAATGAATGTCTTTGAATTCTAAGTGTCTACCTGATTTGTAGTGCGTTTTGCTTTCCTGATCAGTGTTTGAAGTACCATGGAAAATGAAGTCCCTTTCTAAAGAAAAATATAATGGTCGTAAGTAGGTTGTACCCAAGAGAAATAATTAAGGTTTATAAAGTGGGCCATCAAGTTATTAAGGACAGCAATATGAGAGAAATAATGCTAAAGGTATGGTGAAATGAGCAAAATCTTACCTAGATTTTACCCAGCATAGTTAGACTATGAGGTTGAGTCAAATAAAGAAGTATTTGGGAAAGAGATGCAATAAAATTTTACTACACAAACTTCAAAATCCATTGTGTTTACCGTTGAAACTCTGAGCTCTAGACCTAAAATTTAGTTTCCTTCCTACTGGTTTTAACTCAGGGTAGAACACAATCTTCCAATTTTTCTCCTACATACAAATCTGGGGTTGC
>RJWM01038981.1:0-16406 GCA_004363535.1 Dasyprocta punctata | reverse complement strand
AAAGACTTCTAGATGCAATAATCAAATTTCAGTAATGTTGCCTGATACAAAGTCAAGACTCAAAAATCAATAGCATTTCTGTTCACAAACAACAAAGTCACTGAGAGAGAAATAAGGGAAACCACACCCTTCACTATAACATCCAATAAAATGAAATACTTAGGAATCAATCTAACAAAGGAAGTAAAAGATCTATACAGTGAAAATTACATTACCCTAAAGAAGGAAATCGAAGAGGATTTCAGAAAATGGAAAGACATTCCCTGTTCATGGATAGGAAGAACAAACATTGTGAAAATGGCCATCCTTCCAAAATTGTTATACAGATTTAATGCAATCCCAATCAAAATGCCACTTGCATAGCTCACAGAGCTTGAAAAATCACTCCTGAAATTCATCTGGAATCAGAAGAAACCTAGTATAGCAAAGGCAATTCTGGGCCACAAAGGTAAGGCAGGAGGCATCACAATCCCCGACTTGAAATTATATTACAAAGCTACTGTGATAAAATCAGCATGGTACTGGAATCAAAACAGACCTGAAAATCAATGGACCAGATTAGAAAATACAGCCACAACTACAAACACACTCAGCCACCTCATCTTTGACAAAGAGTCCAAACATGTGCATTGGAAGAAAGATAGCCTCTTTAACAAACGGAGCTGGAAATACTGGCTTTCTATATACCGTAAACCAAAACTAGATCCATGTCTATCACCATGCACTAAAATAAAGTCAAAATGGACCAAAGGTCTGATTACTAAAACAGAGACACTAAACTTGTTGGAAGACAATGTAGGAAAAAATCTTGATGACTTAGGAATAGGCAGAGAGTTCATGAACAAAAATCAAATTGCACAGGAAACCCTTCCCAGAATCAACAACTGGGATCTTATCTTACTAAAAAGATTTTGCATGTCAAAAGAAATCTCCAACAGAGTGAAAAGAAAACCCATGAAATGGGAAAATATTTTAGTCAATTGTCCATCAAACAAAGGCCTTCTATCTAAAACATAAAAAGAATTAAAAGAAACCATGCCCCTAAAATACAAAGACCCAATCCAAAAATGGGCATCTGAGATGAATACACACTTCTCAGAGAAAGAAATACAAATGGCAAATAAATATGTGAAAAAATGTTCAACATCAGTGGTCATTCACGAAATGCAAATTAAAACAACACTGAGATTCCATCTCATTCCAGAAAGAATGGCCAATATTAAAAAAATCAACCAATAATAAATGCTGGAGGGGCTGCAGGGAGAAAGGAACTCTTTTTCCACTGCTGGTGGGAGTGTAGACTGGTGCAACCATTTTGGAAATCAGTGTGGAGATTCCTCAAGAAGTTAGGATTAGAGATCCCATTTGACCTAGCTATCCTGCTTCTGGGCATTTTCCCAGGAGAACTGAAAACATCATACCACAGTGATATTTGTGGACCCATGTTTATAGCAACCCAATGTGCTATAGCCAAATCTTGGAAACAACCCAAGTGTCCATCAATCAAAGAATCAATAAAAAAGATATGGTATTTTTGTACAGTGAAGTACTGCTCAGCTATCAAGAAAGATTGCATTGATACTTTTATAAGTAAATGGACATGACTTAAGACCGTACTCATATGTGAGATAAATCAAACCCACATGTGTAAATACCATATTGTCTCACTAGTATAAGAAACTGAACCAGTATATATGATCCAAAATCTGCAATAAATACTGTGTAAGGGTAAGAAACTGCTCAAAGAGCAAAGTAATTGGAAAAGGGAAAAGGAGGAAAGAAAGAAGGCAAAAGGAAAAAGACATAAATCTGTATAAATATATATATGTAGGATCACTAAAATGTCTATACTGCTGAGTGTATTAGTTACTGAGAAAGAACGGTTAATACTCATATGATTGGATCAGTTTTACACGTCCGTATCTCTTAACGTTAATAACTGTGCTGAAGGTAACAATATGCAATACTGCAACCATTGTCAAGTTCCTATCATCTTGTTTTGTAAACATATAGTGTTACTGTTGTATATTTGCCTTTGTCGTTTATTTGTCTCTTTTCCTTTTTGTTTTTCTTTTGTGTCTTTTTTCTTTTAAATAAAAAAAGAAAAAGAGAAAGTACATGCAACAAATTGAATCAGACCTTGAAGACAGTACTGCAACTAGAGACCAGTAAAAGAAAGGTATCTTAAAAATAGCAAGAGACCAAGAAAAATCAGTCCACAGGATACAAGACAAAGCAGAGAATAATAAGATTGACTGGAGTCAGTGAGAAAGCTGGAGACAGCACAAAAGCCACTAAAAACCTCTTCACAGACTACCCACAATGTGGAAGAAAATGTTTACCAGCTCTTCCTCAGATAAAGAGTTAATATCAAAAACCTATATAGAACTTAAAGAAATCAGTCCTCCAAGATTTGAAGACCCAATCCAAAAATGGACAACTGAGAAAAAAAAAACACCTCTTCACAGCAATAATGGCAGATAAATTCCCAAACATGAGTAAAGAATTTCACATGTAAATTATCAAAGCTTATAGAACCCCAAATACCCATGACAAAAATAAATCTACCCAAGCCACATAATAATCAAGATTCCTGAAATTGGCACAAAAATAAAATATTAAAAGCAGCTAAAGAAAATTAACAAATCACTGATAAATTAAAGCCCACCATAATCACAGCAGATTTCTTGACAGAAGCCCTAAAATCAAGATGATCTTGGAGTAAGTTATTTAAAGCCTGAAAAGAAAACAATCTCAAACCCAGACTGATACACTCTACAAAACTATCCTTCAAAGATCAATAAAGAAGTGTGATAGCTCTACGAGAGAGAAAAATTGAAGAAATTCATGACCACCAAACCAGCTCTTCAAATTGCTCTCGAGGTTATATAGAAAGAGAAAACAAAGATCAAACACATGGAAAACCCCAGGTAGGGCAAGCAGTTAAACAGAGGAGAAAGACAGGGAACTAATAACAGGAAAATAGCATGAAAAAATTGAATCAATGAATATCACTTCTAATCATTAATGTAAATGGCCTCAATTAACCAATCAAAAGAAACAGGTTTGTGGAATGATTCAAGAAGCAAGATTCAACAATATACTGCATTCAAGAAACACATTTAACACAAAAAGAAATTTATAGACTAAAAGTCAAAGGATGGAAAACAATACTCCATGCTACAGGAATCCAGAAAACAGCAGGGGTAGCTATGCTGTTTGCAGGCAATGTAAACTTTAAGCCAAAACTGAGCAAAAGAGACAAAGAAAGTCACTACATACTTGTTAAAGGAAAACTCCAAGAAGAGATAGCAATCATAAGTATATATGAACCAAATACTGGTGCACCCAACTACATAAAACAAATATTAGCAGACATGAAAAATCAAATAAACACTAACGTAATTGTACTGGTGGAACTTAATACCTCACCATTACAAATAGATAGATCAACTAGATGAAAAATCAACAAAGAAATATCAGAATTAAACTAGGCCTGTGAATAAATGGACTTGATAGAGATGTCTATAGAGTTCTCCACCCCAAAACATCAGAATACACATTATTCCCAGCCGCACATGGGATGTTCTCCAAAGCAGATCACATACCAGCTCATAAAACAAGTATATGTAAGTAAATGTACATACATACATAAGTACATACATAAGTAAATGTAGAGGAATTTAAAACATCCTATGAGCACTATGTGACCATAGCACAATGAACTTGGATATCGATGGCAAAAGAAATCACAAAAACTACATAAACACATGGAAATTAAACAACACCCTTTAGAACAACAAATGGATCGCAGAGGAAATTAAAGATGAAATTGAACATTGTTTACAATTAAACAATAACACCAATGCTGCATATGGGAATTTATGGGATGCACTGAAAGCAGTCCTACATGGGAAATTCATAGCAATGAACTCTCACATTAGGAAAATATAAGGAGTCCAAGGATGTGAAAATTGCTAATTTCTTCTGCCATCCTACTCCACTTTTTAGCCTTTCAGGTTCTGATATCTTGATCAAAACCCTGATCACATATTTTCTTGGTTCCACATTAGATTTTGTTCCCGTTTTAGGGATTCTTTTTTCTTACTTTAAAAGTGTTTCCTCGGACCGGGAGTTTGGCTCAGTGGCTTAGCGTCTGTCAGGCAGGTGCGAGGTTGTGAGTTCAATCCCCGGTGCCGAAAAAAAAAAAAATTCCTCCATTCTAAAAATACCATTATCAAGTGGAAGTCTTCTCTACCTGTAGTTCTCACCTGTCAGTTGTTTGTTTATTTTATGGAAATGGTTCTGGAGTGTACCTTGCTTTAGCTGTGTCGTATACTGCAAAGCAAGGGCATGGTGGCCTCACAGATGTACAATTTGGTCACTCCTATACTGAATTCCTTCATCTACAGTCTGAGGTATAGGGACATTGGTAACACCCCAAAGAAGCTCCACAGTTGGAGAGCCTAGCCTCAGTTTGTTTAGTATCCATTTGGGATAGAGTTTTTAATGTGTAGTAAAATCGGATACTGAAAACTCACCTACTAACACTATCTTATTGTTTTATGGTCTCGGAAGACTCCTGTCTTTATTGTATTTTTTGATTCATGTTAGATACATGACTGGACAGTTAGTGGTGGAATTTAAGTTTTATTCATACAACTGAAAAGTTTCAGTTGGGAAGATGAAAGATGGGTAACAGTTTTGTTTGTACAAAATTGATCATGTGGTTAATATTACCAAACAGTGCTTAAACCTGGTTAAAATTACACATTTGATTATGTGTATGAACAATGAAAATAAAAGTTGAAGACATTTTTAGACAGCGTCTTGCTATGTATTTCAGGCAGGCTTTTAACTCACTGGGTAGCACAGGCTGGTTTTTAGCTCAAGTGGATTTCCCTGCTTACTCCTGAGTGCTAAGAATACAGGTGTTCACCACCATTTCAGGCTCAGAATATTTTGTAAAAAGAAAAAATTAATAAAGTGAGAAGTACACTTGAGATTCCTCCTGAGCATAAGTTAGCCACTTCCCTTTTGTGAACATTCATTTTCTCATTTTTTAATTCCGTTAAATTTCAGAAGTCCTTAAAATTTGATAATATGGTTCAATTTGGGTATTTATTAACTGTGTGCATTAAACTATTGAGGTCATATAATAATACATAGTTGTGTGGTTCTCCCAGACTTTCATTTTGATTGTTCCAGCCCAGTTAGCAATATTGCTTTGTCTCCTTCTTCACGGCATCTTAAAGAGAAAGTCTGTGTTTGTCACTGTTATTTCTCTGTGACCTAGATCGGTCCTCAGCCAAGGTAGGGGCATCAGTGTCATAGTTTCATAACCCAGTAGAGACACACCCTTATTTAGAAAGTGATTATGGGGAAGGCGAATGGAGAAAGGACTGTTGTGACCATTGTTTTCCATCATGAACACGCACATAAGAGCTTTGGTAGTGAGATGATCTGATAAGATTGTCCACAATTTTAGCTGTAAGCACTTTGAAGTTCATACTTCTTTGTCTTGGGGGAGCCAGTAGTCTCAGTTTTCCTGTACTCTCACCCTGGTCCAGCTTCCTGTAGACATCTACTTCATGGTAGTACATTTTAAGTGTCTGGAAACTCTATTCAGCACCTTATAAAGGGTTATGAGTATAATGATGAATACAATCACAGCACAGTGAACCAACATTGATGGGTTTGTAAATGGCAGCATCTGAACTATGTGTTCACGTAAATTGTTTCATTTTATCTGCACAATATTTCTTAAGTAAACCTCTTATATTATTATAATTAAAAGTAAAAAATTAGATGGTACAGAATTGTGCAATCAACTACAGTTCTTGGGTAGAAAACAGGGAAGATGTGAATACACAAGGCTGACTGATAACACACACAGGGCATCTTGACAGGTGAATTCAGCACACAGTTCCTTTGACAACCCAAGCACCTGTCTGTCTTCCTTGACTCTCCAGAAATGTTCCCCTTTTTAACTGTACTCTGCTCTTTGGGGTCCCCAGTAGATCCTCAAAGATAGGAAGGGCAATACCTGTGGCACCCACTGTTGGGAGGTGTTATGGTTTTTGTCTGGGTGTCCTTTCATAGACTCATGCAGTCATGGAGGTAGCTGAATCTAGCATTTGTGATTGGTTCATTGTCTAGCACTGAGATTGGCAGTGTGAGTGCTGCACCCACCCGGGGCAGGTAGCCAGTATACAATATAAAGGAGGAAAAGAGACATGCTTCTCTTTTTGCCATTTTTTCCTGCTCTTGTCATTGGTGGCCATCATGAACAATTGCCCCTTAGCCATACCACCCTGCCATGGAGCCAGCAGAGTATGGACTGAGACCTGTGCAAGCTAACCTTTCCTTCCTTCATTTTGGGCATTGAGTATTTTGTCTTAGTAATGAGAGAAAGGTAACCAACACAGGAGGACTTCTGAAATCAGAGGCAAATGTCAAAAGTAGGAAAGATCCACAATGGATGGTACTGATCTCATTCATTTTTTGTATTCTAGGCTTTTCTGGAAGCTATCCACATCCTCCTGCAATCTTGTATTCATTATTCTGAGTCTCAACAGGAGAAATCAACTCAGGTGTATATTTAATTCCAGCTCAGGAAACTGGGAAGAGTTTAAACGTCCTCAGACAAAAATGTGATTTAGAACTCTGAACCTATACTGGACATATCTGATGTTTATTAAAAAAGGAAAATATTAGTGGATAAAATGCATAGATTGACAGTTAAATTTTGAACTCTGGCTCCACTGCTTTATTTTTGCAACATATGACAGGATAATTCTATCTCTGAGACTCAGCATGGACATTGAAGTTGATTTCTAGTTGGCACAACTGATCAAGTTAAAGAGATAATGAATCAGTTAAAGAGATAATGAATTCTCCTCTTGTTCTTAATAAGTTGCCATTCAAATATTAATAGAACAAATTGGAAAACACTCAGTTTCATTCCTTTCTAGCAAAATACCTGGTATCTGAAGTTGTCATTTTCATTTTTCTATAATGGGACATTTTGTTATTGCCTTTGCATAACTATATGCAGATATTTGGAAGAGATTAAGTGACTTTCTTTCTGATTCCTCAGATCCTATCCCATTCCTGGCACACAGGAGAAGTTAAAAATAAAAATAACTGTCAAACACTGAATAGACATTTCATGGCTCACAAGAAGTGGAAATAATCACTGTGGATTCCACTTATGATGCTTTTCTATCTGCACTTTCTTCCTTCTTTGCTATGTCGCATAGAACTAGATACCAAGATGAGATTGGTAGCCAGCTCGGGAAGCACCCACGACTCAGAAAGCAGCTCCGCTGTAGGAATCTAGGTGTCTGGCCCCTCCCCCTACACCACAGGACACTGGGGAAAACCAGTCCTACAATAGGACCTGGACTAGGCCACACATGATGGACAGATGGGGCTGGCAGATGGAGAAGTCCAAAATAAGAACCAACAGGTGATAAATTAGGTGAACTAGTGTTGTGGTTAGGGGCAAAGACACATGGAACAGAAACAGGTGAGTGGGCCTGCCTACTTTCTTTTTTTATATATAGTCTCATTTTATTTTATCTTGTTTTTGCTTTGTTTTCATATTACTTTCTTTTCCTTTTCCTTTTTTTCTCTTTTCTCAATTTTTTTCTTTTTTTCTTTTGTCTTGTTCTAATCTCAACCCCAAACCCAGGGACCAAATTCAGATAATCCCTTGAATAAACTTTCATTCTATTTTTCTACCTTCTAGTTCCCCAAACTTTGCATGACCATCCTTTGTCCTCCACCCTTAGTTATATTTCTTTCCAGTTATCTTAATCTTACACACCATTCTCCCTAAATTTCTCCACCACATAATAAATCCACTCTACCAAAGGAAAACACTCTGCATACACACTCCTAATTGACAAGCAGTTCTGTTATATAACTATAGACTTTGGTCTTATGGTCTAAAGTGCAAAATCAATAGTTATCACAGTTTGTCAGTTTCTAAATTGTGCTTGATGTTATTGTTATAGCTAATTGCACTACTTAAGCAAAGATGTCATATCTGTTGTAATCAGTTGTTGTCCCTTATGTAACAATACTGGGAAACTGGTAATAACCTCACCACAGGGCTACACCAAAAGACTGGGGCTGAACCAGATACCAACATCCCACTTTAACTAATTATGATGGCGGTATCTTGGGACAAACACAAATCAAGAATCTTCTACACAAATAAGACATTGCTGAAGAACAGACTTTTCTTAGACAGGTGTTTATACCAGTGATTTAGCTACCTACTACAAAAACTCACAAGGATCATCACAGAAAACAAATTAAAATTTTTTTGAAATAGAAAATGATAAGATGAAGAAGCAAAATGCAATCTCAGAATTCCAGTCAACCCAGAACAAGTCCAGGAGACATTGATTTAAAAGAAGTAGGAAAACACACATCTAAAACTTCTGAAATGATAGCAGCTGAAGTAAAGAAACAACAGAACTCTGCAAGAAGCATAGAAATTTTATGTCAATACACCTCAAAAACTTTAATGAAATTGAAAGGGTGCAATTCTCCCTAACTAGTTCCTGGAGGCAAGTATTACTCTGATTCCAAAACCAGAGAAAGATGCAACCAAAAAAGAGAACTGCTAGGCCAATCTCCCCAATGAACATAGATGCAAAAATCCTCAATAAAATATTATCAAATAGAATTTAGCAAATCACAAAAACATTATACACCACAACCAAGTGGGATTCATACCGGGAATGCAAAGATGGCTCAACATATGCAAATCAGTAAGTGTAATACACCATATTAACAGAGGCAAAGACAAAAATCACATGATCATCTCGATAGATGCAGAAAAAGTTTTTTATAAAGTCCAACATTCATTCATGATAGCTACCCTACAGAAAACCAGAATATATGGTCTTTACCTTAATCTGATAAAAACTATGTATGGCAAACCAACAGTTAACATCATACTACATGGTCAAAAACTGAAAGTTTTCACTATAAAATCAGCAACAAGATAAAGATGTCTACTATCACCATTTCTATTCAATACAGTTCTGGAAACAATAGCCAGAACAATTAGGTAAGACAAAGAAATAAAAGGAATAAAAAAAGGAAAGGAAGAAATTAAATTATCATTATTCACAGATGACATGATACTCTACATAAAGGACCCCAAAAACACCACCAGTTGGTTTCTAGACCTAATAAGCCAATTCAGCAGCATAGCTGCGTACAAAGTCAATACTCAAAAATCAATAACATTCCTGTTCACAAACAACAAACTCATTGAGAAAGAAATTAGGGAAACCAAATCCTTCATGATAACATCAAAAAATGAAATAATTAGGAATCCATCTAACAAAAGAAGTAAAAGATTTATACATTGAAAATTACAGTATTTAGAAAAAGGAAATCAAAGAGGATATCAGAAAACAGAAAGATATCCCTTGCTCATAGATATGAAGAACAAATATAATGAAAATGGCCATACTCCCAAAACTATTATGCAGATTTAATGCAATCCTGGTCAAAAGACCATTATCATGCCTCACAGAGCTAGAGAAAACATTCCAAAAACTCATCTGGAACCAGAAAAGACATAGAATAGTAAAGGCAATTCTGGGCAACAATGGGAAGGCAGGAAGCATCACAATCCCACACTTGAAATTATACTACAAAGCTACTGTGACAAAATCAGCTTGGTACTGGAAAAAAACAGACCTGAGGATCAATAGAACAGATTAAAAGATACAGACTCAACTAAAAACACACTCAGTAACTTTATCTTTGACAAAGAGGGCAAATATGTTCACTGGAAGAAAGATAGACTCTTTAATAAATGGTGTTGGAAAAACTGGCTGTCTACATGCTGAAGACTAAAATTAGACCCATGACTATCACCTTGCTCTAAACTAAAGCCAAAATGAATCAAAGATCTAAATATTTAAACAGAAACACTAAATTTACGGAAAAAGAAAATAGGTAGAAATCTCAAAGACATAGGGGTACGCAGAGAGCTCATGAGCAAAAAACAAACTGCACAGGAAATACTACAAAGAATCAACAATTGGGAGCTCATCTTATTCAAATGTTTTTGCACATCAAAAGAAATCACCAACAGAGTGAAAATAAAATCCACAGAGTGGATTTTTAACCTACTGTCCATCAGACCAAAGACTTTTATCTAGAGCATATAAGGAATTTTTAAAAAATTAGACCCACACAATTCCCAAACCCAATACAAAAAATGGTCATCTGAGCTGAGTATGCACTTCTCAGATGAAGAAATACAAATGGCAAATAAATATATGAAAAAATGTTCATTCAGGAAATGCAAATTTAAGCAACACTGAAATTTTATCTCACCCCAAAAAGAATGTCTGTCATCAAGAAATCAACTGACAGCAAATGTTGGTGGGTCTCTGGGGAAAAAGGAATCCTTCTCCACTGTTGATGGGAGTGTACACTAGTGTCACCACTGTAGAAACCAATGTGGAGATTCCTTTAAAAATTATGAATAGAGATCCCATTCGACCCAGCTATTCTTTTTCTGGGTATTTTCCCAGAAGAATTAAGAACATCATACCATGGCGATATACATTTATAGCAGCACAATTTATAATAGCTAAATCTTGGAAATAATCCAAATGCCCATCAACTGAGGAACTGATTTTAAAAATGTGATTTTTTACGCAAAGTAATACTACTCAGGTATGAAGAAGGATAAATTTGAGGCTTTTATAAGTAAATAGATGTAACTAGAAACCATACTCTTAAATGAAATAAATCAAATTCACGTGTAAGCATCATATTGTCTCCCTAGTATAAGAAAGTGAAAGAGCATATAAGATCCAAAACATACAATAGATACTAGCAAAGGGAAAGAAACTGCTCAAAATGAAAGAAAAACTTGAATGGTGGAATGGAGAAAAGAAGGAAGGGAAAAGAAATGAGAAAACATGTATACACACAAGATAGCTACTCTATACTACAAATAGGTAACAGTTTTTGTTTATATTGTTTGATCAATTTCACATGCCTGTATCCTGTAATCTGAGCAACTACTTTGAAGGTGAAAATATGCAATATAATGACCATTGTTAATTTCCTATCTTTTTTGAAATTCTGTGACATTGTTTTTATTGGGTTTTTTTCTCTTTTAAATAAAAAAAAGAACTAGAGACCAGGTAGCGCAGCTCATGTTTGTGTCTATATTATGAACATGTGACCCTTGTATCTTCATTTAATAATGGCTACTGCATTTAATTTTTCAAAGATCATATCAAAGATCTTCATAGGTCTAGAAACAATAATTTATTCATAGAGAGTTGTAGTATTGTGAATGAGTTTGAGGTATATTTTAGCATTTTGTATCATTTTGTATCATTTCACACTCCAGTGCCTGTTCACAATTTTATCCATCAATAAACTCGCCATTTCTGTAAAGATATCATGTTTTATTTGAAACAGAAAATTTGTAGTATCTGCATAAGTTCTAAACTTTCTTTGGGTGGTGTACTCTCTTTCATGGAGATGGATGATATTACCCACATTTCAATCAAGCAGGAAGAGCACAGACATTTGGAGAGATTTACAAACATTGTGTCTGTGCAGGAGAGGTATGCAGGGATACACTGTGTACAGTATCACTAAACATTTAAGCTCCAGACTTCATTTAGATACTCACATATTGTGGAGCAGAGTGTTACTTCCCACAATTCCAACAGGCAGTAAGAATAGAGAAAGGTGGGTACATTTACACAGTGTACATTTAGTAGCAATTTAATGGTACACACGTAAGCTGTTAATTTTCTGACTCTTATTTTATGTTCCTAATGGAGCCAAATGGAAATACTATGTAAAATATTTCTTGACCAGTAATCATGCAAGGATTATTAGTAGGCAAACCTCGGTGACATTTTGGAAGTATATCTGCAGAATTATATGACACATTTGATAGGACTAATTTCCTAATTTTTCTAACTTTCCTAATTTTTTATTGAAGAAAGTTTAAGAGATTGGTAGTAAAATTGATTATACCTCAATTGCTGGAATTCAGACATCCCACACCCACATACTATCTGATAATTTTCATTTGCATCATGTGAAGAGCAGAAGAAAAACTTTGAAAGGACATTGTCATAATAATAAAACAAGAAATTATATCATGGCCTTTTATCTAGTAAAGGCATGCTTCAGTGAACATGCCTGAAGTAGACGTATGTCCTTTGCAGAGAGACTTAAATCTATGTGTGTATGTAAACTGGGACATTTCAAGGTAATAAGTGTTGTGCTATTGATTAGTTAGAAAAGCATTAGATAATTTTAATGTAAGTTTTTAAGAAAGTGGCTTACAAATACTAGATCAATGTCTTAGTTACTTTTCGCTCATTGCCAATACAAAATACCTGATGCCCAAAATTAGGGAAGGAAAGGTTTATTTTTACAATTTCTTGGGAGTTTCAGTCCATACTTAGTTGACTCCAAGGCAGCATGGCATGGCGGGGCTGCCATTTGTGGTGCCTGCAAGCCACAAGTGTGCTGGCGAGATAGAGAGAGGTGGAAGAAGCAAGAGGAAGACCCACTTCCTTTACACTGTATCTCAGCTCCACCCCTGGGTGGGTGCAGCACTCACATCATCAATCTCAGCCCTAGACAACAGATCAATTACAAGCGTCAGACTCAGCCCCTTCAAAAGTATATGAGGACTTGGGGGTACATAGTATATCACCCAATATAATCAATATTAAGCAATGTTTATGGATACGTAAGTATATAACAACACAAGGACATCAAAAGTAAAATCTTCTCAACCAAACTTTGACAGTACTTCCCTCTGGTGGTAGGTTGCAGGAAAATGAAATCATGTAGAGACAGCAAAAACTAAAGTTTAATAGATAATTTTAACATAATTATGAGATAATAATACTAGATAATAATATAAGATATAACAATAATACTAGATATTAAAGTATATGCTAGAAAATATATAAAAAATTAAT
Source organism: Dasyprocta punctata (assembly GCA_004363535.1). Lineage (NCBI taxonomy): Eukaryota > Metazoa > Chordata > Mammalia > Rodentia > Dasyproctidae > Dasyprocta > Dasyprocta punctata. The sequence goes on along the minus strand of RJWM01038981.1, from coordinate 3,396 downwards.
TCTCTGTCATATATTGTCAAATGTTTATACTTTAATATAGATAGTGGGTATTTTGACAGAAATAGGTAACACTAAAGAGTTAATTTATAAATGAAGGAAATATTCTAAGGACGTGAAATATTCTTCCAGTGTGGTGTAACACAGACCATTTAAGAACCTCAAATGAAGACATTCTGAATAAATAGTTGTAGCATTGAGAATACATCACCCTGGTATTTAACAATATACCCAGGTAAATACATTGATAAGAGAGACTAAGATCCTATATATTTTTAATTTTGAGGTACTATTTTTGCACCATTCTAAAGTAACTATTTATTATCTCAGTTTAAAAATGAGTAGACAATTCAAGGGTGTTCACACTACTTCCTGTAACTTTCTGTTTGCTTTTCCCTAATGGATGCATAGTGAGAGCTGAGTAATAAATGTATGTTTCCTCAGGTAGCTAAAGTAAGAGAATCAAAATAAAGTTACAAATTAAATAACATCCCTCTGTCAGGCAATGCCATGGGTCAGTTCAAGAATTTGGTACAGCTGTATGTATCCACAGAGTCAAATCTACATATTGAGGTAAACTAACATATTGCAAGAGCAAGAGGGCCCATGACGTATACTACTAAAATGAGCTGTAGATACTTTCTGGCAAGTTCTTAAGATAGCTCTTTATGGTACATAAACCAATATTGACATGTAAATATTGAGAAGCAAATCTGTCCACCAAATTTATTACAGCAGATTCCTTTGGGAAAGATGCATGCAGGTCAATGGAATCATGTAGACAAAAATAATTCACATTTCATAGGTCAAATCATGATAAATATTGATTATGAAGAAAATAGGAGACATTTACACTTTCAAACTGTTAATTGTTTTTAATAGTAAAAACATGCAGTATTAATTTCTAAATATCAGTATCTATTTAAGGCAATGGTTTTGAACTCTGATTTAAGAAAAGTCTCTGAAGGTCCTGGGATATAGCTCAGTGGCGCAGCACCTGCCTGGCAAATGTGAGATCCTGAGTTCAATTTCTGATACCAAGAGAGAGAGGGAAACAGAGAGACAGAGAGACAGAAACAGAGAGATAGAGAGAGACAGAGAGACAGAGGCAAAGAGAGAGAGAGAGAAAGAGAGAGAGACAGAGACAGAGAGAGAGAAGGAAAGACCATGGAGAACTTCAGATTCAGGTATTGTGATTAAACTAAATTTTCTTTCAGTCATGTGTTGAGATGTGTTATGTACGTGAACCAACTCCCCACAAAGAGTGTAATCATTATATACTTCAAACATGCACTCATAAAAAAATTGAAACTGAAAAAGCAATAGTAGATGAAAGGAGACACAGATGTGATGCTTCCTCTCAGTCCTATTTACAATGCATTTAGAATGCTGGCAGTGTGCTTTCCCCTCTTTTCCAGTAGCACCTGTGTGCACTGAGCTCTGGTGCTCTGTGGCAGTCATGAGGTCTTGTGCCTACCCATAAGTGCTTGAGCTGTTTTCCCTCCAAGGACTTGTTCTCTTACCTCTCAGAGACTGAAAAGCCTGGGAAGGGGGTTCTGGATAGATTGCTAAGACTGATTTTCACTACCTCGCTAAGCAGAGTTCTGCTGGATTTCATCTGTGCTCCTGTGTGTGGCTGGTCAGAGGTTTCTGACACTGTCTTGTAACCAGACAACTTCAACTGTAGTAGAGGTGGGAAGTCAAAGCAGAACTGATTGAGTGCCCAGTCTTCTATTGATGTTTTGAGGTGTTTCCTAAATCTCCATCCTTTTTCTTTCATTATAGTCCTGGCAGGTGTTTATGTCCACTGTTACTACCCCACACTGATTGAGCACATCATGTCAAAACTTGTTTTTGTGCTTCACTTGGTTTTCCTTGGGGAACCAAACTCTTGGTCCATAACAAAAAGAATTTCTTTGCAACCTGAGAACCCAGTAGCAATTCAAACTTGACAGAAGAGGGTTCTTTTGCTTGCAACTCAGTAGTCTTAGGAGATGATAGGAGGAAGCTGACATAGGCACAGAGCTCAGCAGCTTTTAATATGTAGTGGGACGGATCCTGCATGAGTATTGAGCTCAGCTGTATTTGGAAGTTGATCTGTGGGATGGATCCTAGGCACAAGGTCAGCAGTGCTTGGTGATGGGGGTGTTGGTGGTAGAGTAATGATCTGGCACTGCTCTTGTACCTGTCTTTTCTCCAGCCTGGATCACATGGTCACACTCTCTTCATGTCCCTGTTGCTTGCATTTTCCAGTGGATCCCTCAATGCTTTGTTCGAGGTCCCCAACTAAGACCACGGCCTTGATCCTCTCTGTTCTTAGAGCTTACCAATCATAACTCAGTAACTGTCCTCTGAATGATTCTCTGGTGTCTCCATTCCTTAGTGCTATGATCTGGGGGTGTCATTCTCTTGTGAATAACTCTCTTGATATGCTCTATCTCCTAGTAGAAAGACAGGAAGAGAGTTAGCAGTGGGTACCAGGAGGTGGCTGCTAGACTGGACACCAACCACAGCTCAGCAGCCACTGCTGCCCTCCAATCATTCCTTTATCAGAATTTTCCCAAACTTCCCTGCTTAAAGGACCTGGGCTACAAGCAGCACCGGAATCCAGAGACAACCTCATTTCTACCTTAAAAAATCCCAATGACAGAATTCATCTGGTAGACTTCTCATTCCAGGTCTCTTCTTGTGTTTGCGTTTTTTGTTCACCTCATTTTCAAGTACATGTGGACCTTGGTGAGCATCTCCCAATGTCTCATGTGCACAGCTACTTATAACCTGGGATGATGTCTTCTGAATTTGTCCACAATTTAAGTACCCAAAGTCAAAGACATCTGTCATGTTATTTATGTGTTTTAAAACTGAAATCATAGACATTTCATTAAAATTAGAATGAAAAAATTATTAAACACTTTACACAAGTCATTTTTTCATATTACAGTCAATTTTTACAGGTGCCTATGAATTACACATAATGTGTTTCATTTTGCCATCATTCATGATTCAAGTGACACACTTTGGTCATTTCCACCTTTAAATTCCTCTTTGTCCTTCCATTTCCCTATCACCTGATTCCTTTCCTTTTTTTATGTAGTCTCCCTTATATTACATAGATTCAAAATGACAAAATTAAATCTATGAAGGAAAGGAATTAGAAAATCAAAGACTGATTAAACTCTTAGAAGTTACCTGGTATATAGCAATGTTTTCTGACCATAAGTCATCAATCTTCGTAAGTAGTCAGGAAGAGGAGTAATGAAAATATTCGTGACTACCTGAATCCAAATTAATACTGACTACTGTGTTCCATGTTATATAGTTCCTCTTCTCAACATTCTTTTCTTTTTCAAAATGTCTCCAGGCAGCATAGAACCACAAATGTGGCACATTCTCAGAATT
>RJWM01038980.1:0-16490 GCA_004363535.1 Dasyprocta punctata | reverse complement strand
CCCCCTTCCCTCCTTCTCCCTCAATCTCTTGGTCCCTTTCCAGCTTGTTATTCAGATCCAGAAAATATTTATATGACACTTAAATTTTTTTTTAATCACAGTCCGGGTGATTGAACCCAGGCCCTTTGCACGAGCCACATCCCCTGCCCTGACCCAGCCTGGGTCCCCGTTCTGCTGCTGAGCTGCCCCTACTTTTAATAATCACATATTGGCAACACGCATACCATTGTTACCCAGCCCTGGGGTGCTGCGGGCGCCTCCTAGAGATCCCGGGTTCTTGTCCTGAACAAAGAACTGACCGGGAAAGAGGTCACAGTGGCCGCGAGGTTAAGGACAGCCACCTTGAGCAGCTTCCATTCCGACTGACGTCAGAGCTGGGCCGTCCTATCAAAAACCTGCTGGATTTCACACCAGAAGATTCGAAGATGGCATTCTGATTGGCTCCGGGGGCAGGGCTTGTCCCGGATCCCTGTGACTGACAGGCCACGCCCACTGGCCCGCAGGCTGGCCACGCCCTCATCTCCTGCCGCACTATTTTCATTGTCACAGCAGAATGCTGTAACCCGCAGGCAGTGTGAGCGCTCGGCATTATTCTGCCTGCGCCTCCTGGGCCTCACCCCGAAGCTGTCCTCACCGAGCCTCTTCGGACATCATTCAGATGGCAGCGTGCGCTCCTATTCGTCCTTCCGGACCCGCTCCTTGGATTCTCCTCTAACGCGCGCTAGAACCCACGAGTCATGTTAGAAACACAAAAATGCCGTGGCGAAATAAAGGGCTTTCAGTAACACCTTTGGCTGTGCTACAGTTTTTTTGTGATAAGTTTAGTACATAAGCCCTATGTAGACGATGCTCTAGAGTGTTTTTTTTTTTCTTTCTATCAGGCGAGCTAGAAGATCAGTATATAATTCGATTTGTGAAAGAAAAGCTAAAATCCATGCCTTGTAGGAATCAAGGTTACATCTTGGATGGATTCCCAAAGACCTACGATCAAGCAAAAGACCTGTTCAATCGTAAGTTTGAATGTTTGACTGTAGGTAGGTAAGGCTACAATTTTATTACACAGAGAGATGGTTGTTCAATTAAATAATGAAATGTCGGAGATAATTTTCGTGTCTTCACTCATCTTTATTGGGTGTATAGATTTAAATTTTTATTTTATTTTGTTTATATTTTGGTCTTTTTGAGACAACGTCTCGCCATGCAGTTCAGGCTGACTTCAACTTGCTTTGTAGCCCAGGGTGGCCTTGAATTTGCAGCAATCCCCCTGCCTCAGCTTCCCAAGTGCTGCAATTACAAGCGTGCTCCACCATGCCTGGCTCTGTTGAATTTTATTTTGTTATAGCATGAACCTAGAGTGAGATTTGCCCTCTTAAACTTTGTTTGGTTGGTTAAGACAGGGTCTCACTGTGTAGTTCAGGCTGTTCTTGAACTCACTCTGTAGCCTAGGCTGGTCTCAAACTCTTGGCAGTCCTCTTGCCTCAACCTCCCAAGTGCTGGGACTACAGGTGTGCGCCACCATGCCTGGCTCAGCCTCTTACATTTTGCCTCAGTCTCACAAAGCACTGGGCTTACAGATTCCCATTTTATTCTAAAGAAGATGTACATTTTCTTCATCTATTCGTGTGTCAATGGACATGGGGGTTATGAGACTATTTCTGAACTACATGTTTTATTTATTGCTAGTTTAGTGATTGTTAGTTGAGATACAGTATTTAAATTTTTTCTATGAAAAGTATGTTAATAAATACAACTACATATATTTTGTTTTATTAGAAGAAGATGAAGAAGAGGAAGATGAAATCAGAGGCAAAACATTTCCTATTGATAAATTAATTTTACCTGGTAAGCTTAAGATTTTTTTCAAGTAGTGCTATTTGGTGTGTCTTTTACTTCTTGCTCTCTCTCTGTCTCTCTCTCTCTCTCTCTCTGTCTCTCTCTCTCTCTCTGTTGGTGCTGGGAGTCAAACTCAGGACCTCACATGTGCCAGAGAGGTGCTGTGCTGTGCTGCTAAGCTGTACCCCTGGCAGCCTTCTTCTCCTCCTTCTCCTCTTCCTCTTCCTTTCCTTGTAGTACTGGGATTGAACCCAGACACTTTTTATTTTTTGAGACATGGTCTTATTAAATTTCCCAGGCTGGCCTCAAAATTGCGGCGATCATCCTGCCTCAGCCTCCCATGTGCTGGGATTACAGGCTTGCACTCCGACGCCTGGCATTTCTTATATGTTCTGACAGAGCGGGCACAGCACACCTCCTGGGGCCTTGTGGGAAGCACAGTGAGGTCAGGAGGCAGAAGCAGGAGGGAGGGGAAGCCTAGGCCCAGCCTTACCCAGGGTCTCCATGGGAAAGCAAGACGGACCACGGTGAAAGTAAGGGTGACTGCTGGGGCGACGGAGGGCGCCCGGCCCTAGGGTGACTCAGGGCAGGGAGTGTGGTGGATGGGAGGCCCACAAGCTGTCACTGTGTTCAGCCACCGGGCAGCCCGTGGATGGACGGCCTTTCCCCAGGTGTGCAAGGCCCCCAAGACATCAAAACATCATGAGACACGGACAGTTTTAAAGACACACACACAAAAAAAATAAAAAATAAAAAAAATTTTAAAAATTTAAAAAATTAAAAAAAAATAATAAAGACACACAAATACAAGTGCCTGTGTCTGGATTTGGCTCTGGGTGCCTCGACTCTCCCCGATCGGCCCTTGGCCCTTACCGACACCGGTTTCCTTTCTTCTCAGCTCTCCTGGTTGAGGGGAACGAGCTGAAACTTGTGCTCAACTGATGAGGATGGAAAATGCCATTAAAGTCTATATTTTCACATGGTGGCACACCCCTGGGAGCCCAGCACTCAGAAGGCTGAAGCAGGAAGAGCCCCACAAATCTCAGACCAGCCTGAACTGCACAGAGAGACCCTGTCAAAAAACAAACAAACAAAAAACCCTAGCTTTCACATGACTCCAGATAGCCAAATACAGTGACCACCTTAGTACGTACAGTCTTACCAAGCAGAGATCAGTAAAACAGTAGGCGTTCTGAATAATTACCCTGAGATACCACAAAATCCTCAATTCTCTCCAAATCATGAAGAGAAAGAGTTTAAAAATAACAAATGAACAGGGCTGGTGGTATAGAACTTGCCCATGATATACAAGGCCCTGAGTTCAATCCTCAGTACTATTTACATACAAATCATCTACTGGGAAAAGTATAATTTATCATTAAATGTCTTGGAACCTGGGGCATCATGGTGCATGCCTGTAATCTCAGCACCCTAGGGGCTGAGGGAGGAGGATCTCCATGAGTTCAAGATCCTATCTCAAAAAATAATTTTTTTCTTTGAAAATTGGAAAGCCATGCATGCGATTTGCAATATTTGATTAATTGGAATCTTTCATCTGTCATCATTCTGGGAAAACAAATATAGTAGTGTATATGTTTTGAAATTCTTAGGTTAACAGAATAAGTTTTCATCCTGACGTATGACATCGGGGCTGAGGGAGATTTGATTTCCAGCAAACATACTGGTGTCTTTGAGTGCTAGACCAGAATTGAGGGACTACATGGCCCCCCTTCCCGGCACCCATGAAAATCACAAGAACCAAATGGCTAACAGTGAGCAAAGCAGGTTAGAATGGCGACAGTATCGGACCCTTAGGGATTTATTTATTTATTATTTATTAAGACAGGGTCTCACCCCATATTGTAAGCTGGCCTTGAGCTCATTATGTAGCCAGGCTGGCCTTGAACCCGCGGCGATCCTCTTGCCTCAGCTCAAGTGCTGAGATCACAGTTGAGCGCCACCACCCCGGCCCCGGAGGCCAGTTTGACAGGCCCTTTACGGTACTGCGCGGTGCCATTGCTCCACCAGCACCGGCTTTACTCCACTCTGAGCCCGGCTCTTCTGCTCCCAGAATTTGTTTGCGGTTTGGATGCCTCGGATGAGTTTCTGAAGGAGCGGGTGATAAACCTCCCGGAGAGCGTCGTGGCTGGGACACACTACACCCAGGACCGCTTCCTCCGGGCGCTGAGCGGCTACCGGGACATCAGCACCGAAGATGAGACTGTCTACAACTACTTCGATGAGATCGAAATCCACCCCATACACATTGGTAGGACTCGAACTGGGGTCACAGGGAGGCTGAGACCCGGGACTCTCAGGGAGCCCCGTGCGCGTCCGACTGGGGTTGCCACGTGACAGGGCTGGGAAGCCACAGGACGGAAACGGACATTCTCCTGGGTGCCACCTTACCTGGGGACAGGGGCCGGGGAGGAAGCTGCTCCTGCACCAAACATGGGGCTAGACGATGGTACAGAAGGCCATGTTGACACCCTTTGTATTTTATTTTATTTATTTATTTATTTTTTTATTTTTTTGGTTTTTTGAGACAGGGTCTTGCTCTGTAGTTCAGGCTGGCCTTGAACTCACTGTGTAGCCCAGGCTGGCCTCAAACTCACAGTGATACTCCTGCCTCAGCCTCCCAAGTGTTGGGATTACAGCTGTGCACCACCACGCCCAGCTTTGAAAGAAAGGCTTGGGCTCGCCTGAGGCTTTTGTCTAGTGGATCACTGCATGGCCCATGCCCCACCCAGCCCCCCTCATTCATGGGGGATTGAACGCAGGGTCTTTGCACTGAGCCGTATCTCCAGCCCTCTAATAATTTTTTTTTTTTTTTGAGACAGGCTCTCTGGGTTGCAAAGCTGTGCAGGGGGTTCAAACGTGCAGTCCTTCTGCCTCAGCCCCCAGACGTGTGCCGGCACGCCTGGCTACGCAGGTGTTCACGTGTCCCCCGTTGGCCTCCAGACTGGTCAGCTCACCCTGTTGCTACCCAGAAAAGCAAATAGCTTTTCATCCCATTCCTCCTGATGTTTTATAAACATGCAGCTCACGTTAGCGCACAGTGGCCACCCCGGCCTCCTCGTCCTCATTCCTGGCTCCACACCTGGGCTTTCAGAGACACTTGGGCTCCCTTGGCCGGCTGACTGCCAGAACTTCTCGCCCGGCCTCCTGGAGCTGAGCCTCCTCCTGCTCCGGGCGTGGGGAGAGCCCACCGGCCCCAGCCCGATGGTCACTTCCAGGTCAGGCGGATGAGGCTGCGTCTGGGCTCCGCCAGGGGAGGGAGTGTGAAGGGCAGAGGCCACCGCAGGCCGCAGAGCTCATTCCAGTTCCGGCGCTGCCCTGGTTTTCTCTTCTGTGAGGTCATGGGGAAGGTCATTACAAAGCCTGGACAGGAGAGACGCCCAGCGCCCGGCACACTCACTGAGGGGTTTGTCCTTAGTGTCACACGAAACAGAAAGCCAGGTGTGGTGGCGCGCGCCTGTAATTCCAGCACTTGGAGAGGCTGAGGCAGGAGGATTGCCAGGAGTTTTGAGGTCGGCCTGAACCTAGTGAGACCCTGTCTCAAAAAATCAAGAAGGAAAAGGGGAGGAGGGAAGAGGAGAAAGAAACAAATGGGAAAATAACTCAGTAAATCTGCAAATTCTTCTCTGTTATGCACTCAGCAGTGCCCGGGTTTTGCCCTCATCCGAATGAGTCCGCGTGTTAGGGGACATGTATTCCCGTGTAAAAGCCAAGGATTCTACACCCACTAATATGGACATTAGTTTACACTCTTTACTTATGGAACTAGGAAAGAATGGTGAATCTCAGAAAATAGTCATTGTCATCTTTTCAGTAAAAGTTCCCAAAAATTGTTTATAAAAGTATCAGGAAAGCTTGAGGGAGAAACACCGAGAAAAACAGAAATGACAAGGAAGCGGGAGTGGGTAGCCGGCACGGCCCCGCCCGGTCCTGTGCTGGACCCACGGGCCTCACCAGCACCACGCCCTCCGGAGGGTTAGGGTTAGGGTTAGGGTTAGGGGACTGGGAGGTGCTGCAGCCGAGCGGCCTCTTCCTAAGCCTGGGTGTCTGTTTACCCGCCTCTGTCTCCTTCTCTCTCTCCCCTCTCTCTCCTTGTGTCTCTTTCTCTCCCCTTTCTCTCTTTCTCTCCTCTCTCCTCTCTTTCTCTGTCTCTCTGTCTCTTTCCCCTCTCTGTCTCTTTCCTCTCTCTCCTCTTTCTCTGTCTCTCTGTCTGTTTCCTCTCTCTTCTCTTCTGTGTCTCTCTTTCTCTCCTCTCTTCTGTCTGTCTCTTTCTCTCCTCTTTTTTGTCTGTCTCTTTCTCTCCTTTCTCTCCTCTCTCTTTGTGTCTCTCTTTCTCTCCTTTCTCTCCTCTCTGTTTCTGTGTCTCTCTTTCTCTCCTTTCTCTCCTCTCTCTTTCTGTGTCTCTCTTTCTCTCCTCTCTCCCCTCTCTTTCTCTGTCTCTCTTTCCTCTCCTCTTTCTCTGTCTCTCTGTCTCTTTCTCTCCCCTCTCTTTGTCTGTTTCTTTTCTCTCTCCTCTTTCTCTGTCTCTTTCCTCTCTCTCCTCTCTCTCTTTCTCTTTGTCTCTTTCTCTTCTCTTTCCTTTCTTTCTCTGTCTCTCTCTCCCACCCTCTCTGTATGTCTGCCTCTATCTCTCTTTCCCACTCTCTGTCTCTGTCTGTCTCTGTCTCTCTGTCACCCCCCCACACACACACACGGGGGCTGAGGCCGCCCACTGCCCTGGAGTTTCCAGGTCACCCTGGGAGTCAGGCTCAGGGCAGGCCTTGGCTATTGGGGTCCCAGTCCCACATTCCTAGCAGGGCACCATCCAGCAAGGTTAGGTTACCGGCCCCGCCCAGTCAGCAGTGCCCAGGAGTGCTGGGGACCTTGTTCCCGTGAGCACATCTGCCCAGAGAGAGCCCTCTCGAAAACATTTCGGGGCACTTAGTGACCCCAGAGCTGTACTTACTCAGAGGAATCAAGGAGAGATACACCTAAGCTTGTCAGAGGCCAGATAATCAAGAGGTGCCCGGCTGGCTTTCCTGTTTCTGTGTGCGTTTTTTGCTTCTTGAAGACCTCACTTGTGCTCGTAAGGCCACCTGGACCGAGAGACAGGCACATCTGTGGCTGTGGGCGAGGGCAGGGCAAGAAGTGACCCACAGAAGGTTCTGGAGGGATCAGTGCCAAAATGTGTCCGCTGAACACCATTCTCTTGGGGCCCCTTCCGGAAAAACCCAAGACAGCGAGCGTGTAGAATTCACTGCCTCAGTGCCTTTACGGGGAACTCATGTCCTAAGTCTTTCTCCTCTTCTTCTTCTTCCTGTTCTTCCTCTTCCTTTCTCTTTAGTCTTGCTATTGACATTCGTCATGTATTCTGGGGGTCAAGTTTATATCCGGATGTCCCCCAAAGCCTCGTGCATTCGAAGGCGAGGCTTGTGGAGGAGGATGGGATTGTGGGGCGCTCCAGCGGGCCTGCTCTCGGGAGGCGGGACCTGGCTGGAAGACAGGTCACTGGAGACGTGACCTGGAAGGCTTTGTCGCCCTTCCCAGCTCCCTCGCTTTCTGCTTCCTGCCCACTGTGCTGCGAGCAGCCCCCCTACCATGCCCCGCACTGTGCCATTCCGCCATGGTGCCTGGGAGCCAGCCCACTGCAGCTGAAACGGGAACCCACACAAATGTCTCCTCCTTCAGCTGTGGGAATTGTGTCTCAGCAATGAGAAAGTGAGTAAGATACGGAGTTTGGATCCTTTTCATATCCAAGAAGGCTGAGTGAAGTGGTTAGTGTATTATGAATTGAAAATTTATCCCAGAGTCACTGACTTTCAGAAACAAAAGTCAGAGTCTCCAGGTCATTCTTACTGGCTTCCAGCATGTACAGAACTTCCTTCTGTGGAAACTTCTGGAACAAGTATCCCAGCCTTTGCTTGAACATTTTCAGGGATGGACAGCTCATCACTATAGAAGTGGTATGAGCTACTCAGCTTTCCGTCACCAGAACAAAAGACCTGGGTTAGCCAACTTAACAAAGGTCTTAGGGTGCTTCCCTGGCGTGCGGAAGGACCTGGGTTCAATTCCCAGCACCTCAAAAGATTAAACAATAAAAGTTTTATTTTGGCTCACAGTTTCAGAGGGTCCCGCCCATGTTGTGTTGGCATTTGCTTCGGACCTGTGATGGCGGAACACATGCCACAGATCATCACTGCTCATCTCACAGCGGGAAGTGAATGAAGAGGCTGGGGTCACAATCACTTCAAGGGCACAGTGCTTCTGACTAAATTTAGGACCTTGCACCAGGCTCCTCCTCTTGACGGTTCCACCACCTCCCAGTGCACCCCACCCCCACCCGCCCAAGCCGTAACACACAGGCCTTTGGGGCCATCCTCAGTCCTCACTATGGCAGTCAGTCCCCCACCACTCACTCACTCCATGGTGAGTATTAGAATTCACGACCCAAACACAGTCCTCCCACCCATGATTTTCAGACTCGTGTAGCATTTGCTCATGAGGAATGGAATCCCGAAGTGTGCTGCCGACCAGAAAAGGAAACTTTAGTGCAGCAATTGACATCATTTACTGTCACAAAACATTTTGCCGATTGCTGGCAGGGCTGGCGTCTAAGTGTGTGTCCATCTCGTTTCTCTTGGGATTCACAGATGTAGGGAAACTCGAAGATGCCCAGAACAGACTTGCTATCAAACAGCTCATCAGAGAGATTGGGGAGCCTCGGAATTACGGTCTAACCGAGGAGGAGAAGGCAGAGCTGGAGCTGAAGGCCGCAGAGGCGCGCCTGGCCAGGGAGGCTGCGGAAGAGGCGGCCCGGGAGCAGAAGGAGGCTGTGGAGATGGCGGAGAGGATGGCTCGCTGGGAGGAGTGGGTGAGTGCGGGAGCGGCTGGCAAAGCCGGGAGAGGGCACAGAAATGCCTGCCACAAGTTTGTTTGTTTGTTTGGATGCTTGTTTGGTTTTTTGGTCATGTGTAGCATTTAAAAAAAAAATCCATGGTCTATGCTTAGTATTAAAAAAAAAAATCCTCCCACCCATGAGTGGTATTAACACACACCGGGTAAATATATAGCCTTTTGCATGTTGACCGGTGATGTGAGCCATTTTCCTCCATTTATTTAAACATCACACCTCCGCTCATCCTAAAAGGCGGGTCCACCAGGGCTGTACTGTGTTCCCTGCGGTACCATTAGAGAAAAGCTCACCTTCCTTACTGTGGCTCAGCAGCTTCTGCTGCTCCTAACAGCTCTCTCATTTCAGACAGCATCCTGTTGGGCTTCTCACTCCGCCCACATGACTGGCGTCCTTCTCTGCCTCACATCTTGTTTTTTCTTGTTTTGAGACAGAGTCTTGCCATGCAGTTCGGGCTGGCCTCGAACTCATGGTGATCCTCTTGGCTCAGTCTCCAGAGAGCTGGGATTACAGGTGTGGGCCACCACCCCCGCCGCCTCACCTCTTTTCTCGTGAGGCCTTTTCTGGTTACCATATGTAAATTTTCAGCTCCGGACCCTTCTCACATGTTTTATCCCCTTTATACTTTTTAGCTTTCCTCTTTGCATTTGTTTTAGCATACTTTATATATTTATCTTGTTTCTTGCCTTCTCCTGGCTCAGAATTTAAGTTATGTGAGTAGAGGGTCTCTGTCCATGTTGGCCAACACTGTCTTTTCAATGCCTGGAACCGTGCCTGAGGTGTAACAGGCACTCATTAAATATCACCGAAAGGAAGAGGGAGGAAGAAGGTATGTTCTTATGCACACATATTTTGGTGACTGGTTAATCTCCTTAGCATAAATTTCTAATGTTTGCTGGATCAGAGTAGACATCTTGGTACACACTTCAAAACTACCCTCCATCAAGTTCATGTATAATTTAGTTCATGTCTCATTTACCTGTTTCCCTAACTTTCTCTCACCCTGTTTTCTCAGTTTAGCTGACAAAACCTAATGTTAAACCAGGTGTGGTGGTGCACGCCTGTAATCCCAGCACTTGGGAGGCTGAGGCAAGAGGATCACTGCAAATTCGAGACCAGCCTGGGCTACAAAGTGAGCTCAAGGCCAGCCTGAACTGCATAGCGAGACCCCGTGTCAAAAAGACAAAAAAATCAAAACAACAACAACAAAAAATCCGCTGATCTCCTTGTATTTATGTTCATTTCTCTGGTCACCGATGTGACAACTTGTTTATATGTGTTGGGAATTTAAATTTCTTCACATGTTGTACATTTTCTCTGTCTGGGTTGGGCCGTGTGTCTTTTCCTTATTTTGTAAGAACTCATGATAAACTAGTAGAACAGAAAGAGGAATCGCCTCGGTTGATTTTCCAAGTGTTGCTGGGGTGCGAATCCCCCGTCACTGTCTGCAGCTGCGTGTCCTTGCCCAGGTGCTCTGCGGCTGAGTCTCTCCGCCTGCACAGTGAGGCTAACGGTAGCGCCTACATCGGAGAGTCGCCATCCGGACTAATGAGTGATTTTATTCAAACTACACAGACGGTGCCTGGCAAATAGTGTGCACTGACATAAATCTTTATACTACCCTTGTTTTTTATAATGTGTCGCAAGTCATTTTTCTCAATTCATCATTTATAGTTCTTTATTGATTTGAGACAGCGTCTTGCTATGTAGCCCAGCAAGACAGTAGACTCAGATAGCAAAATGGGGGAAGATGGATGGATTTGACTACATAGAAGCATAAAATTTTTGTTTGGTCACGGAAAACACCCTAAACGTTGTTGTTGTTGTTTGTTTGTTTGTTTGAGACAGGTTCTCACTGTGTGGTTTAGTCTGGCCTCGAACTCACAGTGATTCTCCTGCCTCAGCCTCTGGTGGTACACATCTGTTATCCCAGCACTTTGGAGCCTGCGGCAGGAGGACCTCTTTTCAAACAAATAATAGAACTCTTTATCTTGCAAGTTATGGAAACGCAAACTCAAGCTATCGTAAACATAAAGAAAACTTGTGGGTTCTTTGAGCAGTGCAGGGGGAAGGGCTGGCTTCAGGGGAGGCCCAACCTAGGGGCTCGGACGTCACCAAGGACCCGGAAGGCCTTCTCTGTTCCGTCCCTCACAGCTGTCCTTGCCTTGCTGTGCTCACCCTTAACTAGTGTCCAAGACCGTTAGTACACCCTTCGGACTTTCCAGTAGCCCTCCCTTCCTTCACTCTTTCTTTCTTTCTTTTCTTCACTTGGGCAGCTAGAAATTGTTTTGGTGTAAGAGATTATCCGGGCTGAGCATGGCACATGGACACAGTGGTGTGCTCCTGTGAGCCCAGCACTCAGGAGGCTGAGGCAGGAGGATCTCTGTGAGTTCGAGGCCATCCTGGGCTACACAGTGAGTTCAAGGCCTGTCTGAACTATGTAGGGAAACCCTGTCTCTGAAAAAAAAGTATCTAATTCTAATGCACTCTGTGGGGGAGTCATGTACAAATGTTCTCCCCTTGCTGACTGTAAATGTAACCCACCCCACATTTTCTATTTATAGAATAAACAACTAGAGGAAGTGAAGAGAGAAGAAAGAGAATTACTGGAGGCTCAGTCTACTCCACTGAGAAACTACTTAATTACCCACGTTATGCCAACTCTTGTGCAAGGTCTGAACGAGTGTTGTAAAGTTAGGCCAGATGATCCTGTTGATTTTCTGGTAAGAGATTTAATTTTTCAAAATATTGATTTGAAAATAAAATATGCCTGAAATTTAGCAAAAAACTAGGTGAGATAGAGAAACTGTGTGGTTATTTGGGAAATAGCTTCTAATCCATTTATAGTCTGCAACAAGATTTCCCCTCTTCTCCTCTGCTTTCTCTTCCTCTCCCTTTCTTCTTCTCCTCCTCTTCTCGTTCTCTCCCTCTCTCTCACATATTCCTATATAGTATGACTTTTACTATATTCATTTGGAAGCATGATTTATGTTTTTCATTTGTTTGTTTTTTGAGACAGGGTCTCGCCATGTAGCTCAGGCTGGACTTGAATTCACTTTGTAGCCCAGGCTGGCCTCAAACGCAAAGCAATCCTCCTGTCTCAGCCTCCTGAGTGCTGGGATTACAGATGTGCACCACCGTGCCCAGCTATTTATTTTTTTAAAATATGGTGTGTGTTTGTATTGTGTAGCGTGTGTGTGTGTGTGCACGCACACACGCGCGCGCACACAGATTGAACCCAGGGCCTCACTCATGTTAGGCAGGAAATGTTCTATCAATAAAGAGCAAAATAAAAGATCATAGAAAGTAGGGACATAGGCCTTTCTCAAAGGGGAAGAGGATCAAGAGATGGAGGGAGGGACGAGGGAGGGATGGAAAGGGGATGGGAAAAGGAATGAAGACGTGTTATGCTCTGGCACCAGCTCCACAAGAGGAGTGTAAACGTTATGTGCTACAACCATGTACTAATAAAGAAAAGACGTGCTCTACCATCAAGCTACAGCCCCAGCCCAAATTTTTAATTATAAACATGCCATGTCCCTGCAGTGCCATCGCTCTGGGTGTCTCCCAGCCTGGTCAACTTAGTGATTTAGCAAGACGCAGTTTCAAAATAAAAAGTAAAAAGGGCTGGCAATGTAGCCCAGTGGTAGAGCTCTTCTGAGTTTGATCCTCAGTACCAAAAAAAAAAAAAAAAAAAAAAAAACTAATAATAAATACTTTGCAAACTACTTACATTTTTTCCTTTTAATTGTAGGCAGAATATCTTTTCAAGAACAATCCTGAAACACAGTAAAACTTTGAAGATCTTGTGCCATGTAACTTCAGAACAGGAGATCAACTTAACATGGTCGTTGAAAAACTCCCTTTCAAATTGCTTTCCTGGATTTTGAAGTATTTTCCCCATAAGCAAATATTCTGTAAAGTAGAACTAACCTAAAAATCAATATGGCAATAGCTGACTACTTCATTAAAGCTTTCTCTGAAAAGTGATGGATAACGCATCTGTGCAGAGCCCATAGGACAAATACAGATTTAATAGTTCATCCTTAGGTCAGTTCAAAGTATTCTGCCTCTGCATATTTGTATTTATAGTAATTTAATTTACAGATGATGAAATCATATTACTCTAGTATGTAGGCTAATGATTTTGCACAACTGGTTATGACCCAGTACCCAATGGTGTTAGAGACAGAACTAAATCAGAATGGTTTGTCTATTGAGCCACAGTTCGTCAGGCAAGGTTGGCTTTTGCAAGGTTGCTTTTGAGTTTAGGGTCAGCATTCTGATCGGTGGGTCAGAGAGAAGTACAAACCTTGCAGTGGAAAATTTTTTGTGGGTATACATGAATACTAACACTTGTGATAATTAGAAAGTTGCTGAAGCCAGGCATGATGGCACATGTCTCTGAGCCCAGCATTCTGGGAGGCTGAGGCAGGAGGATCACAAATTTGAGCCCAGCTTGGGCAACTTAGCAACTTAGTGAAACACTGTCTCAAAAAAAAAAATTAAAAAAGGGCTGAGGATGTGGCTCAGTGCAAAAACCGTGGGTTTGATCCTCAGTATGAAAGAAGGAAAAAAAGTTGATGAACATTTCTTACAAGCTGTATGGTATAGGCATAAGCTATCAATCTGTATGGTATTTTCCCACTCTAAAAATTCTGTAAGCTGGGCAGGTGGCACACACCTGTAATCCCAGCACTATGGAGGCTGAGGCAGGAGGAAAAATGCAAGTTAGTGGCAAGCCTGGGCTGCATAGTGAGTTTAAAGCCAGCCTGACCTTCACAGTGAGACCCTGCCTCAAAATAAGTAAGTAAATAAATAATCCATAAAATTTCTAGAAGCACCCTGAATGAGAAATTAGGTTTATTTTAATGGCATACCCATTTCATCTCTTTAAATAATGTAACCTAACTATAACCACATTTTTAGTGGTAAAATGGACATAACATAAAATGTATCATTGTGACTATTTTAAAGTGTGCTTTCCACGGCACTAACCACACTTGCCACGATCTAGTGCCGGAGCCTTTCTGGTGCCCAAAGGAAACTGCACGCCCGCCAGGGGTCACCCTGTGAGCCCTCTCCCCAGCTCTCGGCAACTGGCGGCCTGGTCTTCTGTCTGCAGGAATCTGCCCATTCCAGGTCCTCCGTACACAGGGAACCACGCAGCACGCAGCCTTGTGTGGGCCTCGTCTCTCTCCCTGGGCACGATATTCTCAGAGCTCGTGCTGCACCATATACTTCGTTCCTTTTTCTTTTTTTGGTGCTGGTGATTGAACCCAGGGCCTTGGACATTAGGCAAACACATTACCTCAGAGCTACACCTTAGCTTTCTTCCCCCCAGTGCTGGGGTTCAATGGTGGGCCTTTGCACTAAGCTACATTCCCCACCTGCCTCCCTTTTTGACAAGGTCTTGGCACATAACCCAGGCTGGCTTCCAACTCACAGTCCTCCTGCCTTAGTCTCCCAAGTGCTATGATTATAAACATGGACCACAGTGCTCAGACTTTGTTCCTTTTAATCGCCGAGTGATCTTCACTGTGTGAATTCATAAGACCTTATCTAATCCTTCACTCGTCGAGGGTTTGTGGGTTTGTGTTGGCCTCTCGCTGTGACAGAATACCCAGGAGCAAGCAGTTTCAGGGGAAAGGGCCTATTCTAGCTGCTCACCTGATGACAGGGGGACGCAGAGAGGGACCCATTCCTGCACTAAGCACCGCCCCCAGCACTCACTCAGCTCGGAGTCCCTAAGTGAATGAATCCGTCACCTCCTCAGGGCTTCTAAACACTCCTGCTGCATCGGGAACCAAACATTTGACACTGGAGCTTCTGGGGGATGTTTCGGCTCTCACTCATAACACAACTGTTTCTGCCTTTTGGCTACTGTGACCAGAACTGCTACGAACATGCACGCATGAGTTCCCACGCTAACACTTGTTGTCCATTCTACGCGTGGATACGAGGAGTGGCGCTGCTGACAACGGCAATGCGGGTGAACCTCCTGAGGAGCCGCCAAGCTGCCTTTCGCGGGAGGCATCACCTTACATTAGCATCGGCAACAGGGGTGGTTCCAGGTCTTCACCAGCTGTTAAGGGTTTGTTGCTGGAAGGTTTTTTATGAAGTGGGAAGGTTACGGGGCGCAGGCCTTAAAAGGTGTACGTTGTCCCCAACTTCTTCTATCTCTCCCACTCTCCTTCCTGGCCTCCAAAAGGTGTTAACTTTTGCTCTGCCACACCCTTTGATCACGGTATTCTGCCTCAAGACAGGCTGAGAAACAATGCAGCCAGCCAGCCATGGACTGAACCATTAAATCTGTGTGTGAGCCTAAACAACTTTCTTCCCTCTAAGTTGATTTTCTCAGATATTTCGTCACAGTGGTAAAACTAACACACCAACTTGCTTGACTGATTGACTGACAGACCAATTGATTGTGTTACTGGGGAATGAACCCAGGGATTTGCAATGAGCAACACCCATAGGCCAGCCCCCGACCCCCGCCACCTTCCCAAGACAGTCTCTAAGTTGCTAAGCAGTCTGGGCTGCACTTGCAGTCCTCCTGGTTCAGCCACTCAGTCTGGGATTACAGTCCCACGCCACGCCTATGTGACCCTTACATTTTAATAGAAAAGACAAACCAAAGAAAAAACAATATGTCAACTGTTTTCTTTCTTTCTTTCTTTTTTTTTTTTTTTCATGCAGGGAAAGTATATTTCTACTGCTGAGCTACTCCCCACCCCTCAATTGGGTAATTTTATCAAGAATGTAACAAGTTCTAAACCAGGCATAGTGGCACAAATCTGTAATCTCCTTACTATGGTAAACTGAGAGAAGAGGATCAAAATTGAGGTCAATTTAGTGAGACACTGCCTATAAATAATAAAGTATCTCAGTGTGAACAGCCTGGGGATCAAGCCTCTGTGACACCAAATATATATGTGTATATATGTATATAAATATATACACATATATGTGTGTATATATATACATATATATATATAAAGAGAGAGAGATTATTAGAGTTTTAGCTTTCCAATACCTTTCAAAACCTATTCCTCAGGATTTGTGTCTTGTGTATAAAGAAAGAAGGGCTTCTGGAAAATGAATGCAGTGCTCCATAACATGAATGAGTTCTGCATTTCCAAAAGCACTGAGCCCTTGCTCTGTGGTACAGTGCAGAACAGCACAACACTCACTCGCCAGCAGGGAAAAACATCTAGATTCACTGCAAAATAGCAACTTAGGGATTTCTAGCAAAAGTGAATGTGCAGGTAATGTCACCCACTCTGGTTTATGTCTTGACTTAGCTTTAAAAATATTTTTCTATTAATGTCAGCAACTGTGGCTTTTGCCACACAGAGAATGAGTGAAAACACACTAATTCAAAAACTGCAAGAAAATCAAAGCATAATTATGACATTTTCCTTTTGCTAAACGAAAACATACTTTATATAACTTGTAACTTTCAGCTGCGTTCTGAAACTCCCTGGTTACATGAAATAGTATTTACTGTCGTCATCCTTTTTCTTGCTGGTTCTCGACGCTGATATCGCGCTGCGGGACAGCTCCGAGACGGCCTTCTTTCTGGAGAAGGCCAGCATTTCCTCCTCCAAGGCCCGCCTCTTCTCTTCGAGCCTCAGGGTCTCCTTGTGCTGCACGCGGTCCAGGTGCTCGAACCTGGCCTGCAGCTGCCTTTCGGCCTGCTTCAGCGCGGCCTCCTTCTCCTTCACCCGCCTGGCGAAGGCCTGCTTCA
>RJWM01038979.1:0-16406 GCA_004363535.1 Dasyprocta punctata | reverse complement strand
AATGTCGCTCCCCCTATCATTCCTCCAGTGCATATGTCAAGTAATTTTCACATCTTCCTCCTGGCAAGAGTTGATCTCATTCATCTTTACCCATGGGGCTACACCCATGAGCTCCAGGACAGTGGGTGGCTGCCACGGTGACTGGTGAAGGAGGAGCATGCTGTCAAAATTCAGATATTTGTTAAAAGTGCAGTTCTTGAGCAAGACGCAGAGCCACGTCTTCCAGTGAAGTAGGCTCTGCCATGTGGATCAGTAAGAGACTCAGCAAGAGGACAAACCACCCCTTCCCGTGAGCCAGCCGGCTCGTGGGCTGGGAAACCAGAAGAGCATAGTACCCCCGCCCCGCCCGCCACCGCCCTGCCCCCAACCATGCCCCTGCGGTAAGCAACTGGCTAATTCCGAGGACTCTGGGTGAGATGATAGCAACTGAGGTGAAACGAATAGCTTGATGTTTGTATTGTTTGGTTGACTTTGCAGTCTTGGGGCTGGTGGTCTGGGCATCTACTTGGAGGATGGTGTGCATTGTGGCAACAATGGGGGATTTCCTCCTGTCTCGTTTTTGAAATCCAATGTTTTGTTCCGTTTTACTGTTCTGTTTTATTCCTGTGTCTGGTGGCCTGAGCAACACAGGTTGCTATTAAAGATAGCAATGTGCAGTATCACAACCACTGTTAAATGCCTATCATCTTGTTTTGAAACCCTATATATAGCTGGGTTTTCTTTCTTTTTTTTTTTCATTTTGTTTTTGTTGTTTTTTAGATTTTGTTGCTTCTTAATTTATCTATTCTTTCTTTTTTCTCTTTAAAATAAAATTTTAAAAATTCAGTTTTGGGGAAGTAGTTTGAATTTATTTTTATAAGGTGTATCTGGCATGACTTAACTTTTCACCTATGTAACCAATTGCCTTAACACTATTGTTACGGTTTGAAAGCTTCTGACATTAAGTTGCCACTGTTTAGGGGGGACTCTCAGGAGGCAGTTATGAGGGATACCATCCTCATTCATGGAGTAAGACCCTGGGTTAGTTACAAAAGGAGGAGTCCAGCCCTCGCTCTCACACTCCCTTGCCACACAGTACCTTCTGACACATTAGGGCTCAGAACACAGCCCTCACCAGATGCGGCCTGCAGAGCTTGGACTTCCCGGTCTCTAGACCCACAAGCCAAATAAACTTCTGCCTTTTTATAAATCACCCAGTCCATGGTAATCTGTCACAGCAGTAGCAAATGGACTAAGACAACTACCAACTAAAAATCCATTCTTAGAACAGCCATCTGATTTGAACAACTGTCCCCGTTAAAAGCTGATTAAATCCCAAAATATACTTTTATCTCTCTGGACTCTCCACTCTGTTTCATGCTGTTTCAGCCCAGTCTGCTTTATAATGTGGTTTGATAGCTGTACCTGCTGCAACTTTTCTGCAAGTCCTTCCAAGCCCTGCCTTTCCCCACCTGGCCTCATGACTGCTTCTCCCCCCCGCCCAACACACACCCACACCCACACCCACACACAAAACCAGCTTTGGACCTTTAGTTTCTTCCCCACACACCCTCCTTCAAGTACACAGAACTTAGTCCTTCTTGAGCCAGGAAAACAAGATGGCAAGCCTGAAGTCACGTTGTAACCCTTCCTCCTCCACGTGGTCTACTTTGCCGGGCTCCTAGTCCACATAGTGCCTGGTGGTCCCAGAGCCAACTGAAGACGCTGCATCAGTCTCCACTCGGCTCAGACATCAGGTTCAGACAGTGTGGCCCACAGGTAGGCCCCCAGCTCAGGAAGGGAACCTACAGGGACAAACACAGCCCCACACCAGGCACGGGCATCACCGACAAGCTCCCTCCTGCCTTTCACCCAGGCCCCTGGGACTCACAGCACCCGCAGAGGTAGGATTACCTGCCTATTTTACGGATGAAGGAACAGGTTCGGGGAGCAGACAGCTTTGGGAGGCAATGTCTGAGAAGTCAGCACTGGAACCTTGGTCTGCTTGGGATCCTCCTGAGCCCATTCCTCCTGGAACTACCCGGTACCTGGTCCAACCATCCCACAGATAAATACCTCTAACACCCAAGTCACCCCCAGTGCAGACCCTGGACTAAGCTGAGGCGCCCAGGCGTCAATGCTGCCCACCCCCACCCCGCCCCACTGTGCTCTCTCAGCATCTTGAGCTCCTTTTTCTTCTCTGCCAGGACAGCAGCTGCCACTGCATGCAGCTGTTGACAAACTAGTCAGCATGCCGCCGAGGCGTCTTTCCGAGCTGCCTGCATCCTCCTGAGCAGAGAGATACCTCATTACCACGCTATATTTCAGACCCCAGAAAACAATGCATGCCACGAGACCATAAACAACAAGTACAAACGCTACAGGTCACGGATGATAGATGCCACCCGCAGACGCTGCTCAAAAGGGGAGTGAGGCCCGTTTCTAGGCGCATCTGTCTTCCCCCAAACGCTGACGCAGGGAGAAGTCGGCCCGGCCCGAGCTCACGCCCAGATGGACAGCAGCCTCAGCCTCCCACACCCCAGCTCTGTCAGCCTTTCTCCTAATGGGTGAGTGGCATCACTGTGCGATGACTTTCAAGATTTCTAAACGTTCACCACTCGGCTTTGGCTACTGGCGCTCTTGATTATTTTTATAACTTTCATCCCCTCTTGCTATGGGTCCAGGAATTTTTGTCTTTGAAAAACTAAAGTTTCAAAACACACCAACCAATTTTTGAAACAGGCTGGCCAACTGGTTGAGAGGGCCGGTCAAGGCCAAGGCAAACAGGGGCGCTCGCACAGGCCCGCCTGCCGAGCCCTCACAAACCAGGCTCTGTTGGCTGTCAGGCAGCGGGGAACACAGTCGCTCGGGCCAGCTGGGGCCACGGTCCGCACGCAGTCCAGAGCCCACTGCGGGGAGGATGCCAAGGCAGGAGCCGGTGGTTGTCCTGCAGCCAAGTTCCCGCAGGACAGGCTCGGCCCCCAGACGCAGACCCCAAGTTCTCGGGGCAGCAGTGACTTCCTAGAGCAGATTCCAGACATGGGGTCCTGCCAACAATGTCCTGTGTGACCTAGGCAAGGTGCCTGGCCTGCTGTCCCCACCCACTTCCTACCCTGACAGTAGAAAGGAAGAAAACGCTGTCGGTCAGTGGGGACAAACAGCAAACAACTGAGCTTTTACATGGGTCCCTTGCCACAGTGACGGAGGTGGGACAGGTGTTTTGTGGGCCGCAGATGCTGTCTGAAGAGGAGGACCAGTGAGCCTGCGGTGGCTGGAAGTGTGTTCCCGGGCCACCCTTGGGTGGAAAGGTAAAAAACATCTTATGAGCGTTCCAAAAAGGGGCAAAGTAGAGTCTGAGGACCTGTACGGTTCCCCAGGGAAAGTTTCAGGGTGTCTACAAACTCCCTCTCTACTAAGCTGGCACCCGCCTTTTCGCACTCTTCTCTGCAGCGTGAGCAGTGTGCGATGCCGGAGGCGATGAGGCGACTGGTCATGGAAAAGACAGCAGAACGCCGCCTCCTCCTCCAAGCCAGACAGGAAAAAGATGTGGAACCCTGGGAAATGACGCCTTCTCTCCAAATTTCTGTTGTTGTTTTGGAAAATATTTTTCACAAAATAGGTTATTTTTGTTTAACAAAAAAAAAAGTTTAGTTATTTTTAAATGTGTTTAAATTATCCTTTTTATTTCTCAGTTTTCATTCCTAAACTGGTAAATACCAACAGATACCACCCAAACCAAAGCTTGCTGGAGACTGCACTAATGTGGCAGGGTAAAAGGGTCCTGAAACCAAAGAGTTTGAGAACTGCAGTTAGAGAAGGACTTTAATGGCAAGGGGCTGCTACATGGAAATGTTAAAAACAAAAAAAAAGCGTGCCTCTTTATATATATCACACATACACGGAGAAGAAAGGGGTAAGCACGTTCTGAATTCCAAACCCTTAGCCCTGGATCTTCCTGGGTGGGGGACCGGGGAGGAACTTCACTACGGCAGTGACTGCTGCAGTCAAATGCAGTCGCTGACTAATGAAGGGCCCAGGTTAGCCTGTCCCATGGAGAGAAGCCTGCTGGAGTAACTGAGCGAGTAACACTCCTGAGCCCTTACTCGGGGCAAGGTGCTGCACGGAGTGGTCAAGGCAAGAGCTCGCTGAACCCCATCCCTGCTTATGGACCGTCAGTCCCTTTCTGACAGAAGAGAAACAGAGGTCAGAGCCAGGCTGAGCATCTCGCCCACAATCTAACAAGCAGCAGGTGACACAGGCTGGGGACTCCCATCTGGGCCAGTTTTGTTACATGTAACGGTGCCCTTGGCTACTGGTACCCGTGGCCGTGGGCCAGGGCCCCAGCCAGGCTCCTCCCGGGTGCTGATCACACATCTGGCGCCTAAACACTGGAGTGTGAATGGCCTGTGATACGCATCCTGAAGTCCCCTTGTCCAGCCCTAGTCCACCCCTAGTCCAAGCACGTGACCAAGGAACAGGTCCAGGAGGAGGTGGCTCTCAGCAGGGACACTGCTAAGGGGTGCCCTCTACAGGCTGCGAACTCCGGTCACTACATTGCCTCCTCTGGGACACGTGATAAGTGAGAACCCAGGCTCTGTGACTGTGGCTGGGCTGCAGCCTCCTGGAAGTAAGCACATGGCCGCGGGGCAACGCTGGACACTGATCTATACCCCACCTCAGCTCTGTGACCGCAGCAGAAGGCTTGGAGCCGGCGGTACCAGTGCTCCCTCCAGCCCTGCCACCAACCATGACTAGTCTGCCCACCAGTGACCCATCTGGTGCAGTGACAAACTCTGAGTTCCCCTCAAGCCTCTCACCTGCCTGTGCAAGTGGCTTCCACTATCTTCTGCCTCTGGCACAATGTGACATCATTGTCACAGTCAGGCTCCGCGGGTCTCTCCAGGCTCACCCTGGGAAGGTGAGCTCTCAGCTGGTTTCTGAACTGGTGTGCTTACTGTGGGAGCTGAGAAACATAATAAATGGGCCCAGCTCTGTCTACGGCACCTAATTTGCAATAATATTGAAGTCTCCAACAATAACTCATTTACTCTTATAATAAATATATAAAAAAAGACAAATTGCTACATTGAACATGCATTTTCTTCACTGCAAGTAGCTGCTACCCCAGGGAGAAAGCCCTGTGCTGCTAACTAATAGTAAATCCTTTGGAAAATCATGTGTCATAATGATGGACAACCAGGGAAGGGGTATTAAATAGATTTAGAGGTTAGCTACTCTAACAAGAACAAAAGACGTCCTTTGCCACCGTGCCTATAAGAGCACAGATCAGCCTGCGATTAGCACTCACGGTCCGACAGCCCGATGCACAGAGGAGAGAAAAGTTCCATCCTGAGCAGAGTGTGGGCAGACAGGGGTTAGGACAGAGGCAAAAGACCTGGGAGGTGGGCATGTGTGAGTTCAAGTTCCAAGACACACTCTCCACCCTGAAAAGTGTCACCTCTGTTTCCAAGGAGCAGTCAGCCCCTAAGCAGACACTCATGGAGCAGCTCCACCCAGGTCAAGGCAGGCAGAGCAGGGAAGGGACGCAACCTTATCTTGAAGAAGGCAGCCCTGGCCTGGGGTTAGGTGGCTCCTACGGCTCCTGTGCTGGAGACCCTGGCTGTGGTTTGTTGAGACAGCTGCCTGAGCCAGTGGTGCAGCCCGGTCGTCCCAGCCTGGTGAAAAACAGGCTGCCTGTTGTCGTGCTTTTCCAGGTATTTTATGAACTGGTGCAGCCGTGGCTCTTTCCAGTCTGTTCATCCAAATCCTGGGATTTGCCTTCCTCAGTTTTATAATCCTGGGATTCACAGCTGTGTCTGCAGTCATGAATGGCCCCTGATTTCCCACCCGTTTCTTGTTTGACTTTGAGTTTCTGTGCACCCCAGGATCTGGCCCTAGGTTGGCACCAGACGGCTACTTTCCAAACCAAAGGTGGGCCTGGGGCTTGCACGTATTGCATGGCTGCCGCCTGGCAGACTCAGTAGGAAAAGTCTCCTGTGTCACAGAGGGAGAAGGCAATGCTCGGGGAGGCTCCATGGCTTGTGGAAAGTCACACGCCCACAAGGGCAGGGACAGCAGTCACTCTGGGAGCTGGGGTCTACCCACCCCAGCAGAAGCGGGGCCGTGAGACCCACCCAGTCTTGCTGCTATGGCTATCAAGGGCTGTGGATGCTACGCCTCACCCTCAGATGACAAGCCAGACTAAGACGACACAGTGTGAGCTGATGTTAGCCGTAAAGTTCAAATTTGGCAAATTATACCAAGGCCAGGCCCCCTGTCTGATCTCTTTGACCAACTCTGTATGAGCCTGAGCCAAGCTGCTGCCTTCTTGCAGGACTTAGTTTCCCCACCTGGAAAGTGACTAAGCACAAAACAGGAACTCTACAACTGCTTCACTCACTCAGTGAAGGAAAATGTTTTCTCCTGAGTTGAAGACACGAGTAATCTACAGTTACAAAATAATAACTCATCCAGATTCCAACAGTTCCATGAAAACAATGCCACAGTCCTTCTTTTTTCCTTAAGAACTATGGTACCTTCAGCACCAGCTAACACTTGGTGGCTTTGTGCTCCAGCCCTCTTAAGGTTTCTTAATAGACTTTGCTTAAAATTTATTACTACATGCTAGCCCAACATTCTTACATGTTAGAAATGCAAAAACTTTCCAAAACTGTCTAGAAAGAGAAACAGAATATTACACCAGCTAGAAAGCGTGGCAAGCCCCTTGCAGTCCTGCGCCTTAGCGGGGGTGTCCTTTGACCTTGGGGGAATGAGTCTCCTTGCATTTCCTTCCTTTCTTAGTAACCTTAGCCACTCTATGCCTCTGTGTCCAGAATACAAAGATTTGATTTCACGGATGTTATATGCCTTTGGGACTGCCAAACTGTTCCTTCACTGACTCCTAGCACCTCACTTCTGAAAACCTTTCTGTAGTTTAAGCAACACAGCTAGTGATTGATGATGATTTTGCAACTGCTATCAGTTTACTATTTTAACCAATATATCATAAATCAGCAAGAGGAATGCCAAGCCCAAGTGGAGGGTGTAGCTTTTCCTCATTACCTGGGCGGATTATAGCCATTTCATAAAATCCATTATCTAGAGAAAGAATTCTATTGGCGGGGGCCAGCAAAATTCATTTCATGCTTCAAAAGCCTGTGATGGGGCTGGTTAAGGGGAAAAAAACTGAAGTGTTTGGGAGGTATGGGATCATGATTTGTTTAAAATCTACAAATGGCTAAGACTGAGCTGTGTCCATTACACCAACCCACACTTTGTACCCAGCTGCATTCGCGCCAGTGTCCCAGGTCCAGCCCCCCGATCACAGCCCTCCCTGCTCTCACGAACAGTGGAACCACCCTGCCCACTGCGGCTGGGCCGCTCTCCTCAACCCCAGGTCCAGGCCGCCCCGCTTCCAGCTGGGCCCTCCAGCCCCGTCTCCACACACAGTTACAGCAGTGCGCCCACAGGACAGCCCATCCTGTCCTTCCCACTTCCCTGAGCAGGGCACTGCAACTCTCCTGCGTCCCATCAGCATGGCCCCCTGCCTCCTGCCACAGTCCAGGGACAATGACCTCCCTCTCCTCCTCTTCCCAAGGGTGCCCACAGTGCTGGCTTGGTGTGGACCAGTTTCCCCTGGATACTACCTTTTCGGCTGGCAGTTGTGTTTCTCTGTTATCCACTACCTATAGGTTCCCAGCCACACCGCCCCACCTGCCTGGATCATCTCTTTTAGCATGGCCATATTCTTGCCACCATCACCATTTTTCCTACTGCAGCCACCAGGGAAGCCCTCACCTCCTTACCTAACTTTGTTTTTGAATGACCCAGGGGCCAACACAGTCAAGGAGGGCGGGGGCCTCTCTGCCTGCCCCTGCCTGTCTCTGTAGTTTGAGCAACATACCTCCTGCAGGCGAGGTTTCCTCTACACCAGAGACGCTAAGGACCCCATGGTAGGCAGCGTCAGCTTGCAGTGGAACAAGTCTCCCCACTTTTAGAACCTCCGAGGCTCTGAAACAGGGCCGGGAAGGGCCTTCAGGAAGCCCAAAGAAGAAAGATTCAAAAGGATGTTAAAAAGAACAGGGCTCATGAAAGAAAGTCTCGATTTTACCAAGCCTGTAGAATATTCATGCCCATTATGATTTTGTTTCTTTCTCACCCAGACTCAACTTTCCCCAAATTCATTCCTCACGCGAAAACAGCATTGTCCCGGGGGAAGCTCGGTTTTAATGTATGTGTTTTTCTAAGGCACTCTGAGCTGGGGCTCAGCAGACAATAAAGATTCTTGTCTGGAGTCCTCCTCGCTGCTCAGACCACTAGGGAATTGCGATGGCAAAGCCTGAACTCTCAGAAGAAAGCTCAGAAGAAACCAGAGGCTCAAAGTTCTCACTGGCACCCTGACAGTTCTAGGGGCTCGGAGCACATCTGCGGGGCGGCGGAGCCAGGGAGCAGCCTGTGGCTGACGGTGTGAACCTCCCTCCCCACTGCTCCTACTCCCTGACAGCCTCGGCCAACTCCACTCAACTTGCGTGCTCGGGGTTTCTCTGCGGGGCCGCCTTTCCTTGTTCACTATCCCCTGCTCGTCTCCTCTCCATCTCTGCGCGCCCAGGTCTCTCCTCCCCTCCCCGGCTTCGCCCCTCAGTCTCTCCTTCCAGCCCATCCAGGGCTAGGCCCTGAGCCCCCTTCTCGCGTTCTCACTGGCTTCAAACATGGAGCCACCAGACAAGGAGAACGGCTGCAGGAGGAGTGAGCTGAGGGCCAGGCCTGTGCAAACACGGCCACTGCCTCCTCATTTCCACTTGAAGCGAAGCAGGAAAAACTGCCTTTCTCCTTCAACTTACCCAGCACCGGGGAAGGAGGAGGCAACAGCGCTCCAGGCAGCAGGCGGCAGGCGGCAGGCGGGGTCTGACCCTCCCCAAGAGCTAGCACAGCGGCCGGGCCAACTTTGAGTGGCTGTGCAGGAGGCGGGGCGCATGAATCATTGAGGACCTGGCGGAGGCTTTGGGAATAGGCATGCTCCCTCACTCCTAAGGCAAAGGCTGGCCGGACCTGGCTGGGGAGCCTGTAGCTGCCAGCAGGCAACTTGGGTTCTCCCTGGTTGGACCCGAGTGAGTGCCTTGGAGAAGCCATGATCAGCAATAACCCGTCCCAAAAAAGGGTCTGGAGCTTGGGGTCATGGAGCATCAAACTCCTGATTGCACCCCCAGATAAAGAGTCCTGAGTGGAATCTCAGGGACTGTCAGAGTGTCACAGAGCCGGTGTGGTTCTCAATGGCACTGGGCCCCTTTGCAGGCAGGGGTCACAGGAACTCGAGCCCCGTTTCCTAACCAGCCTGAAATGTCAGTAACGGAATTTTGTGTTTTAAAGATGCAAGGATTTTCAGGCATGCAGAATCATTCCCTACATCACCCTTTCCCTCTCACGGGGAGAGGGGCACAGCGAGTCCCAGAGAGCAAGGACCACCAACCAAACCGAAGGCTAGAGCCTCGCGACACATTGGTAAAGGGGTCTGCAGCTCAGCCACTGGCCAACCACCTCCATCTGCAGGAGCCTGCTAGGCGGAATAATGCTGTATTTTCTGCTGGGGTGGGGCAGGCATAAAAGGGTGGGAAGGGGTCACTGTCACGGTCATCTTTGTTCTTTCCCATCCTCATGACATTCTGTACACTTCTTTCCTAGTTGATCTCAAGGCACTAAGAGTATAAGGAGTAGTTCATCTGTTCCCAAAAGACAGATCCTTAAGTAATGGGATTAACATAAGTACCAGATGCTAGATTATGATTCTAAGACAGGAAGAGAAGGAGGAAGGTCCTCAATCAGGATGACAGCTCCAGTATAAATGTCACCCAGCCTTCCCAAGCCTTGATCTGTCCTGTCCCACTTCCCAGCACCCCATGAATGTTGCCAAATCCCAGCCCTACACCATCTAACACACTCCCCCAAGGGCCCAACCCCAGGCCACCAAAGCAAGACACACTTCCTTCAAAGGAGGCAGAAGGCTGGGAGGGGGCTCCTATGAACACAAAAAGGTTCTGTGCTCCTTTCTGGATGTCAAAGATGTCACTTCAGCAAAAGGAACAAGGGTCTGTCCCATACACACCCAGTGCATCTCCAGTTCAGAGCTTGGGACAGATGGGGTGAGGGTGGCGAAACCAGATACCAGGGCAGAGATACTTCCTGAGGGCCATGAGGCTGGAAAGGGGTCAGGGGTTTGTCTCAGTTGATTACACAAAAAACTCATCCCCACAGCTCCTGGGTCAGCAAAATGAAAAAACAGATCCCCTTCTTGGGTGGTACTGCCTCAGATGACACCGCAAAGGCCACAGAAAGAAAACAGGGGGTGCGAACCAAGCTTTCCCTCAGGCAGCAGGGGAGGAGGCCCAGCAGGGGTAGAGGCTGGCAGGATGGAGCACTCCTAGCAGAGAGGATGAGACGATTGTGGGGAGAGGGGATCGTATACTGGCCTGGCAGCTACCTGCAAAGCGGTCGCCCCCAATAAGGTTCCTCTCTAAGTAGAAAATATGGCCCCCAAATGTACAGCAGTCACACATTCAAATATTCTAGAAGCTCAAGTTGAACTTAATTAGCCCTCCCTGCTTTTGTATGGGTTCCCCAGCCCCTGATCCCACTCACAGACAGAGTGGGTGAGGTCTTTAGGGCAGAATCCCCTGACATCATCACCCTGCCCCCTTCCCTGCAGTTTCCCCAGAATAAGACTTCACCAAGATGAGAGAACTGCCCCTGGCCAGACCCCAGCAGTGAACGGCCCGTAGGAAGGGTGGCTCTTGGGCCCCAGAACAGTCACTAGAGACTCCATTCCAAAAATGTCCTCACTCCAGATCGGGCCTCCTGCACCCAGCGATGATTTTAAGCTGGCTGTCTTTGGCTTGAGGGGTGCTGCGGTTTGGATCTGATGGGCCCCCTAAAAGTCCACACACTAAAGGCTTGGTCCCCAGTAGGAAGATGATGGAACCTTTAGGAGATGGGGCCCAGAGGAAAGAAGAGGTCACCAGAAGCTTGTCCTCAAAAGGGTCATCGGGACCCTGGCCCTTCTTCTCTCTTCACTCTCCCGGCCACCATGCGATGAGCAGCCACACTTTGCCAGGTGCTTCCCGCCATGAAGTGCTGCCTCACCACAGGTCCAAAAGCACCAGAGCCCGCCGCCCAGGGACTGAAACCATGAGCCAAAATAAACGTCTCTTCCTTGCAAGTTGATTATTGAGGTATTTTTGTTCCAATGATGAAAAGCTGGCTAACATAGGGATATTTAAAGGAATTCCCTTTCATGAGTTGCAAGTGCTTTTCAGGGACCAAAGACCATGCTGCATGTAACCTCTGTCTTAGGGGAATAAAGCGGAAGCCACCTCCGGGAAGCCCACTTCCAAATCCCACCCCTGGCCCCAGACCCCTGGTCTGCACAGGGCAGGACTCCCAGGCCCTGAAGCTGGTGAGTAGATTAACTCGGGTGGCTTTGGCCCTGGTGGAACCTCTCCAAGAGACACCAGGTAAACTGCAAAAATCAGCCAAAAAAGCACAGCCTCCAAGTTCCTGTCCCAGGGCAGCGTCTTCTGGGGCCACGCTTTCTAGAAGCAGCTCTCGTTGCTTTTCAGAGCAGGCCCCGCAGGAGGACACAGACAGCCTTCCAGAGCCTCCTCCTCAGGCTCACACTGGGACCCTGCCTACCCAGAACCTTCTCTGACTCCTGCTAAGCCCAGCAGGTAGTTTCCAAGTCCAGTTCCTGCCACCTTTAGAAATCTACGTTTCTATTCACCCCCACACGCAGACCGCTGTGCTGCCACACTGGCTTCTCCCCTGACCCTTGCAAACCTATAGACACAGCAGCCACCACCCCGCCCGCAGCCAGCGGCCCCTCCTCAGTTGCCTAGCGCCACCCTTTCCCAGCATGCCCCTCCTGCCTGTGGCCAGGGTTTGGCTTATCTGTGCCTTCACTAGGACACGTCAATCTGAACACAGGCTGCTCTCTCATACAACTGAGTGGTGTTCCCAAAGTTAGAAATTTAATAAATCAGTGATTTGGAACTCAAAGGTCTTTCACCCATTAAAAAAAAAAAAAAATCATGTAATACAACACGAGTAGGTTTCCAGATTAGCCCGCCACTGCCAGGGTGACCCACAGTGTGGCTAAGCTACTGCTCTTTTGCAGTCCAAACCTCAATGTTAAAAACACAATACTAGTAATTAAGCAGACTGAAAGCCATTGAGCATTTGATTGAAACAGAATAAAGAACTGTGTGTTACTCACGCTGTGTCCTAGCCCTTGAAGCAAAGCAACCTCCTGTCATAAAAGCAGAGAGGGACCCAGGTTGTGTAATCACGGGGCTTGGGGTGGGGATGCAGCTGGGAAGAGGCAGGCATTGACTGGGTCAGCTGGTTCTCAGCCAGGGTCAGTGTGGGCACCGGGCAGAGGCACAGAGGCAGGCCAGCTGGGGGACAGCACCTGTAGGGACCCGGGAATTCGCTGCAGGCCTTATGCTTCCTGGGCTCTCAGCGGCTCCCTTAATCCCTCGTCAGGCATGCTGTCTTCTCGCTGGCCTGTGACTGAGGCAGGAAGCGGCCCTCTGCTTTCACAAGATCGAGTTACAGGTGGCCTTAGCAGCAGGCCACCCGGTGCCCAATCACAGCAATGGCTACTTCTCGTGCTCCTGTCACCTGAGAATTCTATACAGAAGATGCTGTTCACATAGATGAACAGTCGATGCTCCAGTTTTCTGCCAGTAGAAAGTTGCAAAACTGACACCAGCCACTTGGCTGCCTCCTGACATGCTCTTGACTTCATACCCAAAGTCCCTGCAAGGCAGCTGGGGTGCCTCTGGTCTCCTCCATGCGGGGAGGGAAAGCAGAGACGTGAACTACACCTTCAGCCTGTGAAACAGCATAAAGCACAATGTGCACCGTGCACAGTGCCCGGTGAGCTGAAAGCCCGAGTCCCTCAGCCAGGCCAATCTTAACCTTCCACGGGCTCATTAGCCACCTTCTCCTTCACCTAGAATCTCAGTGCCTGCTCTGCACAGCAGCCAACAAAGCAACGATCGATAAGATACTGTTCACTTCCTCAAAGATGCGCAATAAGATACTGTTCACTTCCTCAAAGACCCGCCACCATCGCCATCACCAACCTGCTCACCACAGTGCCCTTACATCCCACCTGCGAGCTCAGCACTCAGGACTGAGCTGCAAAGGGCTTCCAGCTCCCACAGCTCTCAACAATCCGCCTTCCAGGAGACGGTGCCGTGCAGACACTGCTCAGCGCATCTTAGAGTTCAGGAGCCAAGCGTTGCTGAAATCACGCGGCCACCTCCGTGCTGAGGTGGACATAAGCCAGGAGCTCCCGGACAGCAGGGATCACCAAGTCCCCAGGGTTTCTCACAGCACCTAGCACACAGGAGACTGGCAGAGTGGAGGACGGACTGCCTCCTTCTGTTGTGGAGACATTTGTTCATGGCACAAACATTGAATAAATGCTTCTGGGTCCAAGGCTCACCCCGAGTTCACAGCAGGTCTCCTGGGAAGCCCTCCTGCCTAGACATCTGCTGTCTCTAGAGCAGCTTCCCTTCCGTCGGCCCACCTCCCCTTCTCCCTCACATATGCAGCCTGCAGCCCGTCACACAAGCCTTGCCTGCCAAAGCCGGGCACCTTTTCTTGCTTGTCTTCTTCGAGAAGAAAAAGGAAGAAAAAGATGCACACAGGGGCCACGTCACCCTTTCCGTGGCGGCTGCGTGCCTCTGCGTTCTTCCTCCCCATCTGGGGTGGCGCACCCCTCAGATGTATAATGAATCAGGCACTTGCTCATTAATAAAAAATGACAAGCGATCATCTCATTGAAATCCACTGAGCTGCCGGAGCCCGCAGACACAATCCCTGCCCAGCTCTGCAGCTCCTCCATGGTCAAGCAGTAATGAGCCTAGAGGGTGGATGGATGGCTGGCGAGCAGCTCAGCACTTAGCGTGCAGGCGGGAAGTCACCTTTCCACAGCAGGTGGCCTCGGGACTGGCAGGTGGATGCCTTTTTCATCTGAAGTAACGAAGGCGCTCGGCTCAGCAGGACCTGGCTCCCACAGGGTCAGCACAGGAGAAGACTGGCACTGGCTCTGGAGCACTAATCCCCGCCATGGTGATCAGCAAACCACCCCATCCAAGTGCCCTGGGGGACTCAAGCACGGGCCAGATTTTTTTTTTTTAAGTAAGTTTGCAAGGCTTTGACAGAAGGCTGGATGGTTACAGGGTGGCTGACCTCTGGCCACAGACCGCCTCTCCTGCCATCCTCACCCAGAGCTGAGTCACAGGCAAGCTGGTCCTGGCCAAGAGCAAGGCTACACAAGTCACCTGTCTCCCCCAGTCCTGTCTGAAGCTAGCCCGGCTTCTGCCAAAGCTCACTGTACTGCTTTACACTTGCCTAAGCCTTCGCTACATCCGGGTTCACAGGCATGGATGACCCAGGGTAGCATTCACCAACCAGACTGTGTGGCCTCGGGTCGACCTCAGGTTCCTCATCCGTGAAGTGGGGCGATGAGGCCTCTGTGGCAGAGTTGGAGCCTTCACCCACCACCCATCACCCCGTCCCTGACAATAAAGGACAACTGTTATGGCTGGGGGTGAGAGTTGTGGGGCTCAACTGGTTCACACGTCAACATTTAGCCAATTGCATCTGGGAGCATGATGAGCTACCTCTAATTTTCACAGACCCGTGGGGCAGGTATTAGAAGTGGGGCGATCAGTCCTGGCTTCACATGGCCAGGACTCTGAGCCTCTTTCCTCACTGCCATGTGTTCACACCTGTGCTGCCATGAAGTCCTCGACAGCTCCCGATTACCAGTGGGGGCTCCACAGTGAGTCCCGCCTGCATAAGCCTCTTCCACACGAAGTCTCCTCCACAGTAAATAAACCGCCCTGGGTCAGTGATGGCAAAGCTTTTAGAGACCCAGTGCCTAACCCGCAACCCCAAATCCACATTTTTTTTTAAATCACTAAGTGCCAACACTACAACTGAACCTGAGTACTAAGGTTTTTGTTTAGAAAAAACGATCTTTTGTCTTAAAAGAAAAACACAGTACCAGAGCTCTCAATGATACAAACAGCCCGCTGCCACACTCGTCCCATAGGTTCACCACCACCGCCCCTTCGTACACCTGTACCACCCCCGCTACACTAGCACTGCACCCCAGTTACACGCCCTGGTGCTCTGTGCAGCCGGACACTCATCCAGCAATCCAGCCACCGGCCCAGAGAAGCTCTTGACCACCCAGTCACAAGGACTGCTTGCTGCTGAGTTCCACTTCCAGAATCTTAAAGGACAACCAAGCCCTGGGGGACCCGGAGCTTCTAAAACTTGGTGCTGACAGCCGTCCTGAGCACACGCAGCTCCAGGGCATGGTTTGGGGTCTATGAGCAAATCCCAGGACCCGTGATGAAGACAGGGCAGAGACGATGGCCCCACTGTGCCCCGGGTCAGGTGGGACAGAAGGGCACGCACCTGCCTGGCCACTGGCAGACAGGCGCATGACAGATGGGGCAAAATACGCATTTCTGTAAGCTCGGCACTGTCTGCTCGTGTTCCAGAAAGTCTGTGCAACTTTGTTCAGGGAGCAGGGAATAATCAGTAGTGTTCTAAGATGTGACTGCATTCATTCAGCACAGCTCCCCTGCTCTTGTGTTTCAGCAGTAGCCCCCTTCTGCGGCAGGGAAGGGGCCGCATTTAGATGCCGGTAACATTTCAAATGAAGGCATGGCCACCTAGAGGAAGCTTGATCCTCTGGGCAGGAGATCTGGGCTCTGACGCTAGGCCTTGCCTCCTCTGGGCCCCTGTGGCCTCACCTGTAAAACCGACACGGGCCCCTCCCATCTTCTATTCTCAGGTATTTTAGGGATTCTGGGACCAAGTCCCAGAAAATAACAAGCAATTCAGGAAGCTCAACCCCGGGCAATCTCTTTTAGAAGACTATCTGAGACAATCCTTGTAATGGAGTGATTAGCCAGGCCTGCTTGGGGTGTGGGGAGGCATCGCCCAGCCTCAGATGCCTCCGGAAAGCCTGGCTGCAGAGGAGGCCCTGCCAGGGCGAGAACGCTCGGTCCTGCCCGAGCCTGGAACACGCACGCAGGAGACAGCTCGTTGCAAAACACATGGCCCCGGGGATGGAGTCTGCCCTACATTAAGAAACACTTTCCAAATGAGATAATTATTTAATAGGTAATAAATGGAGTCCAGGAGAGAGAAGTAGGAATTCGGTTGATTAAATGGCTGTGGCCCCCCAGCACTGCAGGGCTCCCTGGAGCCCAGCCTCCTGCAGCCTCACCCCCCGGCGCCTGCTCATGCTCAGCTCACCTCCACCATCTCATTCACACGGCTGCACGGAGCCCAAGCCAAAGTGGCCACAGCAAGGCACCAGATGGACTCCAAACCAGCCTGTCCTC